>JAEMWC010001466.1:52500-102500 GCA_016490735.1 Pachyseris speciosa
GTCAAATATGCGTGCCAGTGCAGAGCATCCTGGTCTATGATAACAACAGGCCACGTGGAAATAACGTTGTTTCTTTTTTTTTTTTTTTCGATTTCTAATGTTGATTTTCAATGTTGATTTTTAATGTTGATTTTCGATGTTGATTTTCAATGTTGATTTTTAATGTTAATTTTCGATGTTGATTTTCAATGTTGTTTTTTGACAATGATTTTTCTTCTTTTTTTTCTTTTTTTTTTGATATTTTTTTCAAAATATTTTTAGTGCTTAAATTATTTTTCTTTCTTTTCTTTTTTTTTTACTTTTTAATTTGTCAACAAATATTTTTTACTTTATATTATTAATTTTTATTACAATATTATTTTTCTCGTGTTTTTTTTTTTCGATTTTGATTGCTTATATTTGTCGTTTCTTTCCATTTGTTACTCTTTTCTCCCCCAAAACTTACATATTTTACTATGATAATGCTGGGCCACCATAGAGGAGGAAGCGCTTGTGCCATAGTTCAGCTGCTACGAGGTAATGACACTGTCGTGACTTCTGACACCAAGTAACGTTCTGTCACCAAGTGACGCTCTTTCAGTAATCTTCGGTAATTTTTATTACAATAATTTTTATTTTTCTCTGGTTTTTTTTTTCGATTTTGATTGCTTATATTTGTCGTTTCTTTCCATTTTTTACTCTTTTCTCCCCAAAATCTTACATATTTTACTATGATAATGCTGGGCCACCATACTCCTCCAAAACCGCTCAAGCTCCACGAAGGCAACATCGCAGAAAACTGGAGAAAGTTCAAGAAAGCCTGGTCCTGCTATGAAATCGCGGCTGGTTTTAGAGGCAAGGGAGACAGAATCAGAGCATCTGCATTATTGTCAGTCATAGGTGAAGAAGGTGTCGAGTTACATGGAACTTTAGAATTTGATAATGACGGCGATAGCATGAAGACTGATCCAGTGCTGGCTAAAATTGAAGAATACTGCATCCCAAGAGCTAATGTGATGTATGAAACATACCGATTCTACTCAAGAGGTCAAGAAGAAGGCGAAACGATAGATAGCTACTTAACTGCTCTGAAAGCTATTGCGAAAACTGCCAGTTTGAAGATAGAAACAGAAGACTTCGAGATCGCATTGTTATGGGCATCAGAGACATAAGAGTCCGAGAGAGAATTTTGAGAGAAGCAGACCCCGATTTGTCAAGAGTTATGGAGATAATCAGATCTACTGAGATGGCCCAGAGACAGACTAAAGAAATATCACGATAAAACCACGAAACAAACGCACTACAAAGTAGAGATCGGCGGAATAATTTCAAGAAACCAACAAACAAGTACGAAGAAAAGCCCAGATGTAGAGAGTCAAGACAAGTAAAAGCACAGGCGTCTAGACCTACCAGTGTAAAATGCAAGTTCTGTGCAAGAATACATGAATACCGGAAAGAAATGTGCCCAGCCTGGGGTAAGGTTTGTGGTACTATCTGTAACAAAAGAAACCACTTTTCAAGATGCTGTAAGTCTAAGGAAGATGCAAGAGCAGTAAATCATGACAGTGAGGAGGAATATGACGAAATTTACACTGTAACAGGAAGCGGACCGAGGAAGATCATGAAAGAACTAGAACTGTGGGATTCAACTAAGACAGTTGCCTGGCAGGTTGACACCGGTGCAACCTGTAATGTGCTACCATTCAAAGAATACGTCCGAGTGACTGGTGACCAGAATGGAGAAAACCTCGATCCAGATTACATCCGAATTGATGCCTATGGAGGAGCAAGAATAAAAGTTGCATGCTCCACCAATCTTCAGTTTAAAGATCTACAAGGAAAGAAATACCAGATGCGGATAGTTGTTGTTCACTTGGATGCAAACCCTTTACTCAGCTTGCAAACTAGCAAAGACCTCGGAATCATCTCATTCCGAATCAAGATGTAAGAGCAGTCAGCGCCAAAGGATGGCTTAAGGACGACATCATTAGGCAGTATCGAGACGTTTTCGACGGCCTAGGTTTGTTAGAAGGAACTTATTCCATTGTTATTGATGAGAGTGTTAAGCCAGTCATACACCCTCCACGGAAAATTCCAGTTTCTTTGCGCATCCAGCTCAAGGAGCACCTTGAGCAACTGGTGAAAGATGAAGTTTTAGCTCCAGTAACCGAACCAACTGACTGGGTGTCAAGTATGGTGATCGTCCACAAGCCCGGGAAGCTTCGAGTCTGCCTTGATCCAAGACAAAAACCTCAACAATGCAATCAAGCGTGAGCATTACCCAATGCCAACTATCGAAGATGTAGCTACAAGGCTGAAAAACGCAAAGGTATTCACAGTCCTAGATGCTAAGAACGGATTTTGGCAGGTAGCTTTAGACGAAAAGTCGAGCTTCCTTACAACTTTTAACACACCTTTTGGGAGGTACCGATAGAAACGAATGCCATTTGGTATTCGATCAGCGCCTGAGGTTTGGTAACGCAAAATGAACGAGCTCATTGAGAATTTGAGAGGCGTAGAAGTCATTGCAGACGATTTTCTTGTGTGTGGCTTTGGAGATACCGAAGAGGAAGCTGTCAAAGACCACGACAGAACCCTAGAAGCCTTCCTGAAACGAGCAAGAGAGAAGAATTTAAAGCTGAATGCGAAAAAAATGAAGCTACGACTGACCGAAGTCCCTTTTATTGGCCATGTGGTGACAGCAGAAGAAGTCAAGATAGATCCTAAGAAAGTAGAAGCCGTTATAAACATGCCTGAGCCTCAGAACGTCAAAGAATTAATGGGCTTCATTGGTATGGTGCAATACCTCTCGAAATTTTTCCCTCGACTCTCAGACATAATGGAACCATTGAGAAGGCTCACAGACAAAGATGCGGACTGGCAGTGGTCAACCTCACATCAGAAGATTATTAATGAAGTCAAGCAGTTAGTAACGACGACTCCCGTATTAGCCTACTATGATCCTGCATCTGACGTTACCATCCAGTGCGATGCTAGCGAAACAGGATTAGGAGCAACTCTCCTTCAGAAGGGCCGCCCTGTAGCATCACGTGCATCACGTGCACCTACGCCAACCGAACAGCGGTATGCCCAGATAGGAAAAGAAACGTTAGCAATTGTCCATGCCTGCACCAAGTTTGACCAATATCTTTATGGCAAGGAAAGCATAAAGGTTGAATCGGATCATAAACCACTGCAATCAATTTTCAAGAAAGATATTCTGAAATCGCCAAAGCGTCTACAAAGAATGTTACTCTTTCTGCAGAAGTACGATCTCAAGGTAACTTATAAGAAAGGAACTGAGATGTACATTGCTGACACGCTGAGCCCAGCATTTTTGAAAACCAACTCAGAGTCGGAAAAGTGCGAAGATGTTTTTAGCATGCGCGAAGCCACTATAAGGAAGACACGGGAAAAAGTTAAGATGACAACTGACCATGCGCTGGAAGGAAGTGAAAGACAACTTCATGAAATCAGATCTGCAACCAGAAATGATGAAGAGCTTCAAGAAGTCAAGAGATTGATATTGGCTGGTTGGCCAGACAACAAGAACGAAGTTAAAGACGCCGCCAAGCCATACTTCAACATTCGAGAAGAACTAACCTGTCAAAATGACATCCTGTTCAAAGGGGAACGAATTATTATACCGCAGGAGTTACGGAGGATCTATAAAGAAAACATACACGCTTCCCACATCGGCATTGAAGGATGCTTGCGAAGAGCTCGTGAACAAATCTGCTGGCCAAGAATGAATGCGGAACTGTACGACTACATTTCCAAGTGTCCCATCTGTTTGAAGTACCGAAACAACCTCCAGAAAGAGCCAATCCTGCAAGAGAAAATTCCAGAAAGACCATGGCAAACAGTTAGCACCGACTTGTTGCAACTGGGAAGAAACCACTATCTCTTAATAGTCGATCATTACTCCAACTTTATAGACTATGCACCACTGAGAGAAACAACAAGTAGCCATATTGTGAACTGCATGAAGAGCATGTTTTCAAGGTTTGGAATTCCAGAGAAAGTTATCTCCGACAATGGCCCACAGTATGACAACAAAGAATTTAAGAAATTTGCGGAGAAATGGAAGTTCCAGCACGTTACAACAAGTCCAAGATACCCACAGGCCAATGGCAAAGCCTAAAATGCAGTGAAAACCTTCAAAGCTTTGATGAAGAAGAATCGTGCTGCAGGCAATGATATTTATCTCGCACTACTGGACTGGAGAAATACACCAAGTGAAGATCTAGGTTCAAGTCCTGCTCAGCGACTGTTAGGAAGAAGAACGAGAACACTGCTACCGGCAAAGAAGGAGTCATATCGACCCGAGCCGCATTTCGAAGTCCGGCGGAAGCTTCAGAATGCTAGAGAAAAGCAAGCGAAATATTTCAATCGACATGTGAAGCCCCTGGAAGAACTCAAACCCGACGACACAGAATGAGGCTACCAAATGAGAAAACGTGGACAAGAGGAAGATGTCTTAGGAAAGTAGCCCCAAGGTCCTATGAGGTAGAAGAAAAAGGCAAGGTGTACCGGAGAAACAGACGTCACCTATTATTGACAAAGGAGGGAGCTCCCCTACCCTGCAAGAACATAGACAAAAATACTATCTCTTCAGAACCACCGAGCAACATCACGCCAAATGCTTGTCAGTTACATGATGTTATGCCACGACGGTCGATCCGCCAAAGGCAAGTGCCTGTTAGATTTAAAGACTACGTGATGGACTGATCTATTACAACTATTGCGGACATTGACTGTGATATGTGCGTATACTTTTCTTTGAAAAGGAAGGGGATGTAACGATATTGCGTGACAACAGTTAAACTTTCTAGATGTACGAACATTGCATTGTCTGATAACTGCTTCCTGATAAGAACATCCTAGAACCTTCCGTTTTACCTTGATCATTTATAGGTCTGACGATCTTCAGATATTTATAGAATATTTGTCATTTAGAAACTTCTAGATAATGACGTAATGTAGGGTTCCGATTGTATATAAGAGAGCAGAGTTCAAGAGAAGTGAGTGAGTGTTGCTAATCAGTAGATGCTGTAACAGGAACCAGTTGATAGCCTGGAATAAACAAGTACGTTGTTCTACTTTGCTTATACTGTTGATCGGCTGTCTTGTTGACGGATCGGCGAGTATCCCGTATCTGTAACGTACCGAAGATTACTGAAAGAGCGTCACTTGGTGACAGAACGTTACTGAAATGTCGAGGGAATTACGGGAAAATATTCACATATCCCAAGTCTGATGTAACACCAATTAAATCATTTCAAACTTGGTAAATTAAAATTTTTTGGATGCATTTCCTTCTTGTCGATCAAACAAACGATCAAACAACGATAATAACTTTTATTGGTGAGTCCGCCATGTTGAATATCAAAATATATGCGCCCGCCATTCAATCCGCTGACTGTCTTGGATTTCTGGCTATGAGTTAAATAAAGTATATAAGCATCCCTGAGACCACGTCAAGTTCCCTCGCTTATAATTTATATCATCTTTCCTTAAAAATAAATCGTTGTCATAGAGAATAATCGATGATGGAATTTTTGGAGTCTAAGTTAGCAAATAGGTCTCTTTCTTTCTCGTAATTGTGGCAAGCCACTTTATCGCAATTTGTTGGTTAAAGTTCACGATCATACGTGAATAGCTTTTTTTCCACTGTCTTTGTTATAGCTCTAATAAGCAGACGTTGAATGGTCTGAATGGTTGCACTTAGGTCTGGGCGAAAAACGTTGAATGGTTAATAGGTACTCAGTGAGCTGCTCTCGATTCCCCCGTATCTTTTGAACGCGTTGAAATATCAAAATACAGTCATGAATAACATGGACTCATATTCCACCAGTCTCCAGGTATCACTTTGTCGACAAAGGTATTAACACCGTATCAAGAAATAGTCTATTGTACAGGCCGAAATTCACCCATTAAGATTTAAATAGTAGCCCTATTGTTTTCAGAGACGCGTTGGGAATTTTGCCGAGACCACGCCGAGGATTTCAGGACTGATCGGAAATTTCCGGCGTACAAAATGAGTGTTATTAGAGGGTGTGGAAGAGGTACATTGTCCCTGGAAGAATCTATTTTCATTAGGGTACCCAGGTGAAGAATTACCACGCACTTCTTACAGATTCAAAATGTCTGTGCAAATCTGCTCCTGCAGACTACGGATTATCTTAAACCATATTAAATTGTTTCTTATTCTTCAACGGGAGTGAATTGAAAGGTGGCACCATATTGGAAAGGTGCTACCTTTTTAACTCCCCCTGGTGGGGGGGCGTACTCCCTTGTATAGGCTATATGGGTATGTGGGGCCCCAAGGGTATGGTATAGCCGTCTCGGGTCTAAAATAGGGTATCGATTTTGACCATTTTCATCTGAAATAGGGTATGGTTTGAGCACTCTACATTTGAATTGGGTGTTTTTTTCTAATAAGAAGCTTCTTTTTCATCATTAGGCGATAAGACCATCACCACCGCCGTTTTCAAATTATGTTTACGCCAACCATGTCCGTTAAATAGGTCTAAAATAGGGTTTTGAATTTTTGATGATCAGGTCTGAAATAGGGTAGGGAAAATCGAAGATTTTGGTCTGACATAAGGTAAGGGTTTCGGGACGCGGGCCAAACACCCCCATCCAATTTTCTTAGAGTCCCCCCCCCCCCCCCCTTCTGTCGCACAGCATTAAACAATAATGCTATTGTCTTTTATTCTGTGTAGGCGGCACTTGATCTTGATTTGAAAAGAAAAAAATGGACGGCGTTTCATTGTGACGAGAGGTTTTTTGCTCTTTGGGCGAGGGAGGATCTCCAACGGTGTGACGAGGGATTTTTGCTTTTACCGGGGAGATTTGTTGTCCTCGGAGACAACTTGCCTACGCTAACTGCGAACTTCAATAACGAGGGGGAAAATTAACTCTTGAGAAACTCACTTGCGGGCGAGGGGAAGCTCGTCACAACTTCTGTACCAGGGATCTGACTAACTGGACTCGTCGAACAGCAGAAAAAACACGATCTTCAACTGCAGAGGTTTATTCTGAGTCAAGTCGTAACCGACTATGTAACCATCATACAGCGTCGATGTAACTGTCTGGTAAGCGCAGACGTAACCGAAAGGACAAGCTCAACTAGGTCACTTACATATTGCCTTTTGTCTTCAAAGTACAGTGTGGCAAACGTCAGGTGGTAGAAACAAAAGATTCTAGTTAACATCCGAATTTGTGTGAACAGTTTCCGAGTGAGGATTACATGTTGATAGCAAAACTTATTCCTACTGGAAGAAATAAATTAAACTTAACGACGCGGCTTGTTTACGGAGAGGACTTTGACGTTATCTCACTCTGCGAGACGTGGCTTAATTCTACCGTTCTAGATTGAGAAATTCTCCCAGGCTATAATATTTTTCGCCTGGACAAAGACGGCCGTGAAGGAGGGGTTTTGATTGCCGTTAAGAGTACTATCCCCGCTTCTAGACGTATCGACCTGGAAAGGGTAGGAACTGAGCTGGTTGTGGAAACGGACATGACAAGCCTTTATTGCTCTATTGCTTCTATCATCCCGACGAATCGCCTGAGCCATTATTGGAGTTAAACATGTCGCTTGGTGAGAACAACGAATCCAGTTGCCTGGTAGTTATTGGCGATTTCAACTTACCAGAACTGGACTGGTCTGGCGATCCGGTCGGCTCCAATAAACACCGGTGGTCGAGCAGATCATAACATTTTCTGCGAGCTCATGGCTGATAATTTCTTTCGTCAGTTTATTCCTGGCCCTACGCACACTCTGGGTAACAAGCTCGATCTGTTGTTAACTAACTGGCCAGAGATCATTGACTTTGTTTCAACATTTCATCCCCGGGAGGGTTTATTTCCTTCCGATCACTATGCTGTTGAATTCACGATAATGTTATGTATACGATTTCAAGAACGGGAACTTTGATGATCTTAGGGACTCTCTTTCTAGAGTTCCCTTCGAGATTGCTGCGTCAGTTGACATCAACGAATTTTGGGATAACTGGAAAGCCCTGTTTCTATCCGCCGTAAAAGATCACATACCGATCAAAGCAGTTCGTGACACCAACTCTCTGCCAACGATTGACAGCGAAGTGCGCCACTGGATTCGCAAAAAGTATACTGCCCTGAAAAAATTCCGCCTGATTAAAACTCCTGAACGCAAGCGAAAACTCTGTTCTTTAAGCCAGACCGTCAAGGTCTTGGTGAGAACTAAACACCAACGATACTTGTCGAAAATCGAAGCTTCCTTTAAAGATAACCCTAAACGTTTCTGGAGCTATCATAAATGATAAAGCATTTTTGGGGGGGCGATCTGACGCTAACTTGACGATCTCATATAACCACGAGGTAGCTGAAACCCCTGTAGGAAAAGCTGAACTTTTTAATAAATATTTCTGCTCTTTCTTTCTTCCAATTACTTCTGGCCTCAACAACGGTGAATATATTACCAGCTCGTCTATCACTGATATGAAAATTTCGCAAATTGAGGTGTCGGTGGATGAAGTAATGGAATGCTTGAGTGAACTAGACACAACAAAAGCATGCGGTCCAGACAAAATTCCAGCTCACCTGCTGAAGGAGTGCAGCGAGCAAATAGCACCCAGCTTGTGTCTCCTCTTTAATCACTCACTAAACATAGGCCAAATTCCTTGGGAATGGAAACCCGCTGATGTTACACCTATCCACAAAAAAGATCCTAAAGATGCTGCGGAAAATTATCGCCCTATATCCTCACTCCCAATTGTTAGCAAAATTCTGTAGCGCTGCGTGGGAAATCGATTTTACAAACATTTGAAAGACTTGATAAGCGTACTGCAGCATGGATTCTTGCTAAACCGTTCTTGTGTAACCCAGCTCTTGTGAGTCGTACACACAATCGGCCAGTCCTTGGATAAGAGCATTCAGTCAGATATGATTTACCAGGACTTTGCTAAGGCCTTTGACACTGTCGATCACAGCGTTCTTCTGGCAAAGTTGAGGCTATACGGTGTAAAAGGTCAACTGTTCTGCTGGTTCAAGGACTACCTAACTGAGCGTACACAAAGGGTGGTTGGGAGGTGGTTCTTGAGGTCTCCTGTAACCTCTGGTGTTCCCCAGGGAAGCATTTTAGCCCCCTGTTGTTCACTTTGTTCATAAATGATCTGCCGGACGAAGCTACTCACGGCGTGAAGGTTGCACTCTACGCCGACGACACCAAGCTATATCGAAATGTTTCATGTGCAGAACACTGTGACCTCATACAAGACACTCTCCCTAATATGCACGTCTGGTCGCAGCGTAATAATATTAGATTTAATACGTTTAAATGTAAAGTACTAACTATGACTAGGAAAAAGACTCCGATTGCTTTTGACTACACCCTTGATGGCACAGCCCTGACACGCGTTTCAGAAGAAAAAGACCTTGGCGTCATCATAACTAGTACGCTCTCTTGGGACTCACACATCCATACTATCACTATGAAAGCAAACAAGCTTCTTGGTTTGCTTAAGGCGGGACTTAACCTAAACACCGTTTTGGCGTCTCTGAACATCGATTTAACGTTAATATCTCGATCGCGTTTGAAGCAATCCAGAATTTCTGTGCTCATCCCACGAAGCTGTATTGTGGGATATTTCGTGAATGTTTTGGTGATTTTTGGGCATATTTGGGAAGAGATAATTTTTCTAGAAGGATTTGTTAAATTTAGTGAAATAGGGAATATTAAAGATTTAACGAAGGTTTAAAATTGGAAGTTGAAGTGGAAAATAAGTAGATGGACACCAAAACACTCCACAGCAACCTACAGTGCCCTTGTGGGGTGTCAACTGTCTGGTGGTGTTTCAAAACATTTTTGTACATTTTAATCCCTTCTTTAAACTCCTTAAAATTTTACTCCAATTTACCTTAAGTCCCACCTTAAACGGACTTGTCCCCTGCTTACTGACATCTCTGTTAGGCGCTCCGGCCCTTTATTTGTCTTTGGTCAAGTCACAGCTGTGTTACGCCACCCAAGTCTGGTCACCCGCTTACATTTCTCTGAATGCTACGGTGGAGCAGGTGCAGAGACGTGCAAGCAGGTGGATTTTACGCACGCACAGAGGCGAGATGTCGTACAAAGAGCGGCTTACTTTGATCTTTTTTTTTTTTAATAAATGCCTTTACTATAGTACTGATTTACATGTTCTGAATTATGTATCTTTTGTTTCCCATGGTACCCCGCACCCCTTCTCGCAAAACATCAACTTTTCAGGCTTTGTACTTTAACAGAATTGTTAAACTATGGAACTATGATTGTAAGCTAGCACCCCCAACCAGTTTTGCCTCGCCTACTGCCTTTCAACTTGTTGTTTGCAAATTAATGAGCACTCACCTGTCGCGGGTATATGAAAGCAATTACCCATGCACGTGGACACTAGTTACTACGTGCCCATGCCACTCGTAATTTATCTTATTATTATTTTTTTTGTACGTATGTTTGAGTATTTATTTCATTTTCTTCTTATTTTATTTTATTTTATTATTATTATTTTTTAACCTAGGTCTTAATCTAGGGGCTGTGCCTCGCATGGGCCGTTAGTCCCCTTGCACCTACCCCTTTTGGGCTTCTTTTCCTTTTTTTGTTTTTCATGTGTTGTACTATAAATTTATATTATATATTACTAGAGTAGTACCCAATAAAGCAGTAATGAAAAAAAAAAAAAAAAAGAAAAGAAAAGAAAAGAAAACCAAATTACTTTTTTACACCCCGAGAGGAACTAAATTAACATTTTAAATTTAAAGTATATATTACGGAAGAAACTAAATTACTTTTCATATTGTGGAAGGAAATGGGGAATAGGCTCCATTAATGGGCAAAGACAGGTGAACTTGAAACAAAAGATTTGCTGAGTTGGTTTTGCATGCGAAAGTAGTTAACTTGTTAAATATTCTTTTCCAGAAATTCAAGTAATTGAAAAGTGCTAAAACAGGTGTACAAATGTACGGAACTAACGGAGCCAAAACAATTGAGAATATTTCCTCTACAACTTTACGCCAAGAATAAACTTAATGAAATAACTGATAAATTCCTCGTGACATCATTTCGTTAAAATGTCTAGAATTTTAAACGCTTCAATTCGGAATGAAACGGCTAATAAATCACAAAATCATAACCAACGGGGTCGTTGAAAGAAATTAAGAGCTTCGCTAGTTTCATTTTAGTTTCCGTTTCCATGCAGACAAACTCTCACCCGCGCCTGAGAAACGAATAAAGAGAACAATTTATTTATGTAATTTGAACGAATTTCTCTGAGAATGAAGCGCGTTAAAAGCGCTAGAACTCGGCCAGTGTAATTGTTGAAGCAGTTTATAAAGTGCTTTGCTGATATCCAATTAACTCGGCCAGAGTATGCGTCGCAAGCAAAACTTTTGCTTACGCAGAACGAAGCGCTTTTAAAAACCATGAGAACTAAACCAATGCGATTGTTGAAGCCATGATCACCTGAATGATTCTATTACTTTTCTGCATTGATATCCTATCAACTCAGCTGGAGTATGCCTCGCGAACAGAACTTTCGCTCACCCCTCAAGTTGTTGGCCGAATTTCGTCGCACCAATTACAGCTCTGTCCTTTCCCCAGGGTGCAAATTGCTCCTTTCTTCGGTCTCTCCGAAGATTCAAGTCTCCCGCGTGAATAGTAATCGGAAATTTTGAATTTTCCTCACGTATTGAGCCGCTTTCCCTGATACGACTTTTAATCGCGCCCTTTGTTGTCAATTCGTAGGGAAGATAAGGTGGTACCTGAAGAGAACAGCACGCACCGTTGCCAACTATCCGACGGCGGTGGAGGAGAAATCGAACTTGGCAAATAACTGCCCCAATTTTCCGCCGAAACTAACTAACGTTGTTTCTCTTTACCGTGCATATCCATAACGTGACCTAACTTCTAGTTAAGTTAATTCACGCTGCTTTAGTTACATTTCTATGAAGGACGTCTGGCACCAAGCCGGTATCGTCGATTCATGTATTACCTTCCTTGATTTAGTAACGCAGGTGGTTGAATTTAATGTGATTGTAGAACTTAATTCACGGGACTTACCTTTCTCTTCTGGCTCGTATGGACTGCTCAAGTAAGGAGATAGCTGTTGATGAACAATGAAAAGAAGGTACCATTGAAGTAAAAGAAAGAGAAGCAATAGCCAGGCATAAGTCGATTGCTTCATGGCGATGTGGCATAACCCTCACTCGGGCCCTCACTCATGAAAAGTCATGAGAAAATTTATCCTCTTAATTAATTTTTGAATTATTTTTAATTAATTTTTGTAATTTGTGTTATTTTCCTTCTGTGTTTTTAACATCCTTTTGACCCACCCGACTCGACTAGCCATTGCTACCTTCGGGTGGGTACTTTGTATCTGTCAAACGTTGTTGTCGTTGCATTGTTGTTGTTAATCCATCGTTTCAATGAAATAAAGTATGGATGAAGTTCCTCTAAGTTTGTTAAACGAAATGAAACGCGTTACTCCCCGAGGGACTCTAGTAGTAGGAGGTGAGCAGAATTAAGCCCCGTTTTGGACTAGGTGATGGCTAGGGACGGACTAGGTTCGGACTAGGTGCCGAGTTAAAATGCCTTCCTGCATACTAATTCGGTATAGGTTTACTAATGACCTTCTCTCTACTACAATGGGCACAATAGGCTTCCCTAGACTTACCCGGGCTCTTTTAACCCTGATTGGCTCATTTAGAATCTATGATATTTTCAAAATAATAGCGCGCAATCTGTTGGTAGCGTCACTCTTGCAATTCGTTTGCTGGGAAACATTTTTCTTCGAGATTATCGTTCGATTTTCCGAAAGTGTTAACATTTTCGTCTGTAAGAATAAATTCGACTTTATAGCTAAGTTTTCTTGCTTTCCGCTCCGTTAGTCACAAATTGATCAAAACTAGTGATAAAAACTGCCCCATATTTGCATACGAACTCTACAGTAAAAAAGCCCATGGGACAACCTTCTACCGGCCATTCAAAAACGACAATAGACGCCTTAAGTTGTTTAGAACGATCAATTAATATAAACACGTGAGTAATGTATGACACATTTTTGAGAGACAAACTTTATTGCCTTTTCTCAACGAATACAGAAACAATACAAAAAGTGATCTGAAATGAATAAACGTCAGTCATCCTCTTGAACTTCGTGTGGAGGAAAAATCAATCGTCTTCTTTATATTTGGAATAGTTGTAAGGTGGCTTCCTGTGTAAACGTCGAGATCGTCTTGAAAGCTTCTTCGGTTCATCGTCTATGTAATTTACAAATTTTAATAGTCCGTTTCCGAATTACCTTTGGCCTCTTTTTCAAAGCGAGTCCTGGTGCTCATCTTTTCATATGAGAATTAGTTTTCATTAACATGCAAATGAAACTCATTTTCATATGAATGGTTGTGCGCCAGGCCTCGCTTTGAAAAAGAGGTCAAAGCTAATTCGGAAATGGACTATTGTGGGCGTTTACGCTTTCTTCCTGGCGACAGCGTTTCGAATGTGAGAGGGGGTGTCAAGATCGACGGAGGGAGGGAGGGAGGTACGGGCGTGGAGGTTGCCATGGTAGATATCGATAAGGAATGTGGCGCTGGATCCTTTGCCTTTGGTTCAGGTGGTGCAGTGGCGCTTGCCCTGGAGTCGGTTCTATCGTTATTGGTGGCACTTTTGGTAAATTATTTACCAAAGCCTCGTTAGAAATGTGTTTCCGCCCTTGAGGTTGAAGCAGAATTGTTGCTTCAGGTGTTAAGGAATTGAACTGGTGTTTATATGTTAAAAACTTGTTTTGCAACTACATGTACTGCCTCGCTCTTTCGTCGTCTCCAAGGTTTGTACGATACAGAAGGTTATCCATATTATTCTGAATGCGCTGCATCTCCGGAATTACCGGGGGAACTATCTGGGTTTGCTGCTTGAGATACTGGAGCAGTTCCTGGGAAATGTTAGTCTCTTCTATCCCTTTGTGGAATCTTTCTTCGCCAGGTAATACATTTGTTCGCAATCTGCAACTATCTGGAGTCGTTGGCTTGAGATCAACAAAACGATACCCAAATGGTCTTCGCACAGCTTCTTCGTACTCATTTAAAAACAAAGTAGTCTGTCTTGGGTACATTTGTTTTGGCTAAAGTCAAAATCTGGAGTTTATCCCGAGGATTCTTGAAAAGAAACAATTAATGACTGTTTAAGCTGATCCTTCGGTTGCCTTTGCCTTGGTGAAACAGATTTTGTACAATTCAAATAACGCTCAGCTTTCGATGATGGGATCCTTTTGTAAACAGGTTCACGATCCGATTATCACTTCCTGCTTCAATCATTTGGTCGTCGATGACAATCAAGTTGCGTATGTTGACATCCAAATAGGAATCATTGTCTAGAGAAGGCGGAATCCCCTTAACAAATTCGATTGTCGGTATATATATGATCGTCAATTATTGGGTGTAAGCGGGTTGCCACTGTGACTAACACCAGATGATTTTCTCCGGCGGCTGATCGATCACGGTTTGAGCTTGTTGCAATGATTGCACCCAGAACGTTTTTTTCCGAACCAGCCATTCCTGCAACCATGCAGGTAAATGGATGAACCATTTGAAACCGCTGACGCTTTTCTTGAGACATCGGTATAATAGACCTTTTTAGCTTGCAGATTTTGTTTTCCCAATGAAGACCACGCGATCTTCCTAAGGGGGTTTGCCTTTTGGCTTTTCATAAATTATGCGTACATATGCACGTGAATAACGCGAAATTTCAAAGAAACAGTTCTCTAGGGTAGCATCACGTGGTCTACATTGGGAAAACAAAATCTACAAGCTAAAAAGGTCTATTGGAGCGAAACCAAAATAATCGTGTTTACTGTTCATGTGTCTTTGCATACTATCTTTTCTGGAAAAACCTTTTGGCAAACAGACAAGACCAACTCAATTCAACTGAATCGAAGCTTAACATCAACTGACAAAATGTGTACTGTTTCACAATCAGTGGCTTCATAGCTCAGTTGGTTAGAGCATCGCACCGGTAATCGCGAGGTCACGGGTTCAAACCCCGTTGAAGTCCTGAATTTTTTCAGGCTTCTTTTCGCAATTCCATAAATTGCGTTCACAACTGCGAGGATCATTCTTCATTTGATCTTTTATTTCAATTACCATTTTAAAAAGTTGTGAAAATTCAGACGCCTGTAAAGACACTTTCCTATTTATAAGAATACCAAATGCTCACTTATTTTACGCGACAACATTCATTCGGTCTTGTCATGTTCATTTAAGAGGGTCGCAAATATTCCCAACGCTATAAAATACGGAGACTAGCACGATTGAGGGATCAACTGGGCAACAACACAGCTGTTATAAATGGCAGTGGTGAACTGTCGAGATACTAAAGTCGCTGCACGGCGGTAAATTTAGTTAGCAGAATCAAAATATGTTAAAAACTGTGTAGCGCCATTGATATAAGTTCTGTTCTTTTCTCACTGATGAGGGGACATTAGTCCGACTTTGAACGAATTTAGCAAGCATTGCCCTACCAGGCGTGCCGGAAAACACTGAAACATGCATTGCGCGCTGTCGGGAAGGCCTTCCTTCCGCACACCATCCCACAATCCGTTACTCGCATCAGTCCCCTTAGGTTCTGGAGCCGCGGATGCACTGCTAAGGTGCTCCAATAGTGAATTAAATTTGTAGTGGAAGTTATTCAGGTTTTTAAGAAAACAACTTCGAAACGAAAGAAGGTCCAAAATGCGAAACTCCTCTTACTATGAATGACAACATACTGTTGAGTGCATGAGCAAAATCATGAGCACTTTCCCGCTTTAGGTTTAAGAAAATATTTGTAAGACTAAAATGAAATCCTTGTTAAAACTATTTTAAAAAGAAAAAAACAACAACAAACAAACAAATGTTTTCGGTTTCAGTTTGGTCATCTTCAGATTAAAAATGACCGCCCGTGGCTTGCACGCAATATCTGAATACGTTTGAGGGAGTCTCTGTATCAATTTCCTCATTGTCTTATTGGCTTGAGTCCGCCTTAAAATATTTTAATATATTGTTTAGTGTTTTCACTTTGTCAGACAAACTTTTTGTATCTCTGTTTCTCTTCCTAATGCCACAGAGATAGAAAGAGGAAGAGAGAAAATTACCATGAAAAGGTATTGAACGAGCATTGAGTTTGTAAAAGTTTGTCGTGCGAACACAGGTCTTTGCCAAGTCAGAGTTTTTTAAGGCTAAGGGGGAGATACACCTGAATGCCACGTTGTTGTCACTTTCTGACTTTTTGTCCTTACTATCTTCTCGAGATTTCTTGCAATTCCAAAAAGCCATCAAAGGCTTGTAGCAGATAATTTCATAAATATCTCACAAATTTTGGGTGATTTTTAGAGTGTTTATGAAGAAGAAGGAAAAGGGGGAGAGTGTTCGTGCGTGTCTTCTTTTCCCTTTAATTCCTTCATAAAATCAGTTCTCATTTCATTAACATCCAGGTATATCTCCCTCTTACCCTACAAGCCTCTTCCATTGAACAGGATCTAACTTCTCCCCACAATCTCACGCCTTCATCAGACACGGAGATATGAGAACAGGCATATTGATCACCTGGCTATCACCGAGTTTTTCAATTTATGCTTGCCGCATTTAGAAGCCACGGAAACGTTTACGAACACTTGTTGTGCCTGTATATTAAAATCTGTTCTTCGTGTACATTTTCTTTGCAGCCATGCCTTTACAATAAACTTCCATTTACTTATAAACAAGTGTATAAATCGATAAAAGATCACATATGAAAATATGCATGCATATAACTTGAGAAACTATCCTTCACGTTACAATTGAACAAGAGTACGTCTCAATCTTTCTGATTTAAATATTTCAAACACTGCAAATTACAGAACTCTTGTGGCTACGAACACGCCAACTATTTACAATTTCGTTGAAGACAATACTTCAGTCCTCTGTTACCAACATAGCTTCTCGCTCATTTCTCTCTGAGAAGTAAAAAGACAACATTGAAGATAAATAGAAAAAAACTAATAATAATAAACTGGCGCCCTATTAGGCCAGTGCAGCATAGCTGATTGCAATCCTAATACCTACTGCAGGCACAACTTTCATTTCAGCCGCGCAAGCACTCAACTTGTCTATCTCTCAAGCGGCATGTTTTCATCGGAATATGAGGACAACCATCACTGAAGCTCCTGAATGTTTTAGCGTGAAAGAAACGGCGGCCATTTTGTGTCCAAATGCCATCTTGAAGCTAGTTACAAAACCCTCCTTCCAGGGATCCACATTTACCTTGAAAATATCACTCAAGGTTCAGAGAATAATCAAATCTAAACTCTGATGGACTCACAAAGCAGTGAATGTGCTCTTATTTTTGCCATCATTAGGTTGCGTGACGTACGAGTATATGAACCGAATTAAACTGGGCAGCCCACTGCCTCCGCAACAAAGTTCCCAACATCGCTCGAGCAGTAATTCAAACAAAATGCTAGCTAAGGTTCACTTACCAGAGGTTCAAGTTCCTTAGCTTCCACAAGGTTGAACTCGGTGACAAAATAGTAAAAATGCTTGTAACATTGGTTGATATGCGCCTCCTGGAGACAACGAATTGGTAAAAACACGCATTAAAAAGTGAGCCAAGTAGTGACTATAATCTAATTTCTCATTACACTGTATGTCATCCCACACGATAGCTACAAGAATAACAGAAATGATAACAAAAAACTATAATGCATTGAAGAGAACATAAATGCTGATACTGTGGCTGAAAGGTTAACTACCATGTTGACTCGCATTTCCTTTTTCTAAATCACTGTGCATATACGCTGTAGAGAGGAGACATCATACATGCACTTAGGACCTTCAGCTCGCAGTGAATGGATCATTTAAATTTTCACCACGTTCAAAGGTAATCTTAAAGTGTACCTAACCCAAAAATATTTTTTGCACTACAATACATCTTTGGACCTGTTCGAAACGCATTGCGCCTCAGAAGAGGCATGGGTCTGTTCCTGGTTTGACGTCAAAAACTACTTTCCACGCATGTTTACAAAGACTTACCGCGATGCAAATCAGTTCGCGATCTACCCACGCCCATTCTGACTCGGTCGTGAACAAAATAAGGCTCAGTTTGGAAGCCTATAAAATGTCAACATTTGGTGGAAAACAGGAGAGCAATTCTCAGGGCGTTTCAAACAGGTGCAAAGATTTGTTTTAGCGAAAAAAAAAAAAAAAAATTGGGGGTTAGGTGCACTTTAAGCCTGCGCGCAGAATCGTCTCACGTGGGAAAAGGACAGAATTCGCTCGAACAGTGACCACTGTCAGGCTGCCAATCACAGTTCTTTCCCAAGATCCTGGGAAACAGCGGATATTGGAACACGATTAGCGACGCTGTTTCGTAGACGTCCCTTTTCCGCGTGCCTGAATGCAGGCTAAGATAATCCAGTTTTCTCGTCACAAAAGTACCAACTACATGTATTCAAGGAATGTGTGTTCATCAAAAAGATAACGGCAAGGCAAGGGCAAAATAACCCACAACAACCTGTAGTTACCTACAAAAATATTAGAACTATATTAAAATATTAAAAGTCGACTGTTCAACTTGGAGCTGAAAACTGAGGGTCTCGGGAAGTAGAACAATGAATAATCACCGAGTGATTTTTGCACTCACCACTTTTAAAGACTGTAGTCGGTCAAAGTGATGCATGTAGATATGGACAAACACGCGGAAGAGTCGGGTCAGGATCTTCTTGGCAGTGGGAAGAAAGGATTTTGGAAACGGGATATCTGAAATAACAGCAATTGTAAGGTGTCATAACCAAGATCACAAGAGCTCTCTGGGACAAACATGGCTCCAGGGTGATCCCTGAGTGCACTGCAGTGAGTACAAAAAAAGCTATTGTTTATATTATTTTAACTGGTATAATACACGTGTACTGCAGAAATACATGTAAGTACCTCCTAATGTTCATTACTTTGTGATGAACGAAGGATGAAGTAAATCCAAGAACTCTACAGACACAGAGGTGCTCTCATCATTAAGGTGTGTGACAAGCTCGGTGTCCCCTTTCAGGTTTGCTGTTGAACAGCAACCGGCATGTCGAAATCCAACTTCTCGCAAAATTTAAGAAAAAATTGCAGGAGCAGATATAAATTTTCAAAAATTTAAGATGGCTTTGACGTGGAAGTATCCTTCCTCCGGCACTTTACAAACTCTTGTACCAAGTAATTACGACCCAGACCATCATCGTGGAGTAAGAAACAGCTGATAATTTCAGATCATCATCATCATCATAATCATCATCATCATCATCATCATCATTCCGCATCAAGGAAGCTGTACTCATGAGTACATGTACAGCTACTGATTCGTTGATACAGGTAAGTTTGACAGTCAAGGGGTCAATGACAAATTATTTTAAGGGGTCAATACCCATGTAACATTCTTCTTAAATCTTCTTTACGTTTTTCACTAAATGTATAGGGTCAGGATAACCAGCCCTCTGGGGTTTTTGACCTGAGATGCCTCTTTCTACTACATTGTATGAGGAACCCTGTGACTCATCTAATTGCATGGTCAAAATAGCCAAGCACTGGACTGTATGGTGTTAATGGTCTAGTCTAGATAGATCTTGCTAAGGGTGCTTCCCATTTGTCAGAGCTGGCCAGAAAGATCTATCAGCCATTTGGTTGATACCGATGCACCATTCTGGGGTATTGGCTTATTTGTTGGTTCTTCAAATTCATTTCAGTTGACCAGTGCATTCCACTTCGAAATTATAAGCCCTTAAGAAGAATAGGTAAAACTAGCCCTTCAAAATAGTGCATTTCTTTCACAAACGGTTGGTCAGCCAGTTCTGACATTGAACCGAAAAGCACCCTTAAAGTTGCTTTATAACGCACCTTTATCCACTGGAAATATGTCCTCATTATTAATCAGGCTCTCTATCCAATCCATCAACAGTGAAATATACTGCAAAATAAATCAAAGTGGCGAAAATGAGCCACTGAACTTGGAAAACCACTCCCGTGTATATGGTTTTGATTCTCTTGTTAGAAAATGTTACTGAAATAGGGCTGTGCTCTAGCAGTGCCCAGGGGCCCCTGGCAACTTACTTTTGTTTTTGGGTGACTGAAGGAAATCTCAGTTTTTGCACAAAATTACTATGCTGGGCTGAATTTCAAAGATTCAGAATTTTGGGCTCCCAAAAATTTTGCTTAGAGTACAGCCTTGTGAAAGCTCCAAAAGAGAAGCGTAGACTTGTATTTCATGTGTAACAGCGAAAACAGTGTAATTTCATGTGTAAAATTTGGGAATCTACATGTATACCCCTCAGAATTAAAAGTCTGCCCTACAACACTTTTAAGAATGAGTATAAATGCTATCTTTTGTATAATCAAACATGATTTTGTTGTTGCTGCTGTTTATTTATTTGATTTTGCTGATTGTGTTTTATTTTGCTGCTTCCATTTCTTTCTTTCTTTCATTTCTTTCTTTTTTTTTTTCTGAAAACATAAATAGAACATACATACTTAACTGAATATTTCATGTCTTATGCTGCCATTTACTTGGCCATGGCGGTGTCCAACCAGAAAGCTTTCACTACTTTGGACACCGCTCACATATTAATTTATTTCTTAATGGCTTCAAATTATTTTATGCTTTATTATTGTCACTTCTGTAACTTATAAATTGTATTTAAATGCCCTTTATAGTGTAAATAAAGATTGATTGATTGATTGATTGATTGACAGCCCTCTTCATTTCTGTTGTGCTTATCCTTGACACAAAATTATCACAATAGCAAGTTCCTCCTCTTCTGTATATCTTTTGTTAGTCTTTCGTAGTGAAATTTGCTTTTTTTTCATTTGGCCATTTTCATGACCCTAATTCTGGCTGTTAAGAGTATAAGAATTTGATGGTTAGAATTTTAGTTCAGTACATACAGGTACATATGCGGAATATTATGCCAAGCATTATGCACTGGACAGCAGATGTACAAATGTTTAACAGGAATCTAAGGAGTGAAGGAGTGAAATCAGTCTCACACTTACAACTTGGAAATGGCATTTTCCAAGTTAAAAAGCACAGTCAATAACTATCATTCAAAAAATGTTTATGGAACATTTTAAACATTCACCCACAGGGTAACATCATACAGTGGGGATGCATGGCTCCTTACTTGATATACAGTACAAAGTGATGTATATGTATGGAGCTAAAGGCTGAAAATAACTGAAGGACTTGCAATTATCATTATCTTTTTTCGGGGGAGAGGGGAATTGAAATTTTGCAGCTTTGGTTTTATCAATGAATTGAAAACAATCATATGATAGTATGAAGCATCAGACTTGCTACAGTACTATGGCACAATAATTAACTGTACCACCTGTCGGTAGAAAAACTAGCATGCATGGTGTCACTGTATATATTTTCTAAGTCAACTGGGTTGTTCTCAGGGTTGTAATTAAGGGTAGGTGGGTCAGAGATTTCTTTGGAATTTCTGATATAGATTCTCAGCTACGTACATAGAACATCTCAGGGAAGGAAGAAACAGGAAGCAGAAAAATAAAATACATCAATGTGTAAACACTGTACCTCTATTGCTGGAACTGAAGTTGGCTTCTTGTATTTACCTTTGTCACACCAATGATATTCATACCTTAGAGACAAAAAAGTACTAAAATTACTTATCAAATAACAGCCGGACTTAATAGGAAATAATAATTAGCAACTAATAACAACAATTTTAGTACATACTTAATAAAAGTATCTGCCTGGGAATCCTCATCCAGCTTGACATTTCCCCTTTAACATTTTTGGAGTTTGGGATATCCCCTAGCTTCCCAGCAAATTTCCAACAGCCTTTTTTAGGATACACTGTAGCTAGTATGAATACGAGTTTTCCTGGAACCACATACCATGGCATAATTTGTGGTTAGTGCTACATCATTAATTCCATACTTTAATGAAAAACTAAGCTAAATACATGAATAGATTTGCCATACATGTACTAATCTAATGTCTTAACCAAAAATACCAAGTTGCAGGGGCACTTTGTGACACTTTCATGCAGTTGTTTTCATTGCTTTGCTCGTCCAAAGGTCATTCTCTGTTCGCTCTAGCTTGGCTGCAGTTAGCTGTCTTTCTGCTGTGTTACTTTATTTGCTCCCGTTCCCTCTCCCTTTTCTGTGGTAAGTATGAGGTAAGTATTCCACTGACTACATGTAGTTCACGAGTGTGACTGTGTCAGGTGGTGGTCGTTCGCAGGGTTGCCATGGATACCTTGTTGCCGCCAAAGTTGACCCCTGCTCCACCACTAGGCACATGTTCCCAAGCTCATCTATTAGTGATGAGTTTAACTCGAATTAAAGCAGTTGAATCTCTTGAATCTCACGTTTTTTTCTGAGTAAAAGTATGGCATGCAGGTACGTGCTGCCCACATTCCTTCTACATTTTTTTGTAAGATCACAATTTTGATGCACTTAATCAGTTTTTAGTTTTGCTAAATATGGTATAGTCAAGTTTTACTTGTGAACACAGTTCCACTGTATGTTGTATTAAAGCTAACTGGGGCTCGGACCAATAAAACATGGAAATAAAATACACTTACATTTAAAGTTTACCAAATGAAGGGTATTCCGCAAAAAGGGACGGTGTATATCGCTTTTTTGCCTTCCAAATCTCTCTAAATTCACTCTACTTTAGCACATATACTGGTTATTATGTCAGAAATGAAGTTCTGCATTTATATGTAATTAAAGGCCTGGATTCAGGAAATTTGCGTATGACTTTTGACTAAAACTGAACCAACTCAAAACAAAAGAAATCAACCCTGCATCAGATCCTTTTGTTTATAATGTTTCTTGAGCTTTTGGCAAAAGTGATGTGCTAACTCTTTGGATCCTAGCTTTCTAATCACAGAATAAGTGCAACTTCATTTCTGATACATGTACCATTTCCAGTCTACATGTAATGCCAATTTTTAAGTAAAGTGAGGTTACAATGTAGAGATATCTGACTGCCTAAAATCAACTTGAACTCTTCAAACTTGCATTAACTTCCTGTGATAAAAATTATGTTTAAAACAAACCTCTTTCCTCCAGACATGGTAGGACAAGTTTCTTCTGTGCAAACATCTTGGATTCCACCAATTATCAAGTTAATGCGATTGTAGAAATCCACAACTAAACACAGAAGAAAAGAATAACTAGTTTAACACAATGTACACTGCATCCTGTTAACCTACTTTACAGGGTTTCTGATATTTCGTGTGGTCACTGACCCACGAAATTCAGTTAAATCTGCGAAATCCTGTGAAATTCTCAAAAAAAAAATGCAAATACCGCGAAATCTGCCACAAAATTACCAAATGCATGTTGACAAAACATAATTGATACTTATCTTGGTTATAAGACCTGTTTTATTCACCACAAACGTCCAAATTTATCTTGAAATTTTGTCACTGCGAGGAGTAAACAATGTCCCAAAACTACCAGGCGGTCTGAGATAAACGTTCTGAAAAACTGGGCTCTAGCCATGTTAACCACTTGAGCATTCGCTCATTTCTCGAGCATATTGTTGTTGAATGAGCAAATGATTATCTCTGTTACAAAAACCGTTAAACAACGCTGGTCATATCAACGCAAAATTGGTCAATTTTAGCAAAATTGCCAAACAATTCCAATGAAATCGCCTATTTTTTTACTGATTGTTTCTCAGCAAAGTTTGCTCCAGAAATTTCCTTCGAATTGGCCACTGTTCCCGCTAATTTGCCCCTGAAAAAGAAGACTGACTTGACTTTGTGCACATTGTAGTATGAAATATTGAACTTTTTAAGGGTCCTGAACTTTTCAAATAAGAGATAACCACAGCATTATTTCAGGTTGCTTGGCGTCATTGTGCAGAATGTTGCATTCCCCATGATACCACGTAGAATCAACACATCAGCTTCAGGATTACAAACATTACATTAAGAAACTTCAGTTAACCTTGTCGTAAGACGTATGTGACAAGCCCATATGGCGATCTGAGTAATTTATCTATAAATGTTTAAAACTCAGCTTGACCCACCCCTACAGATATAAAATCACAAATTATTACGTGTGCTAGACAAATGTTTATGAGTGTTTTCTTCCATCCTGTGGTGCTGACAACACGAAAATATAGCTGAATGGTAAAGATTTACAACTAATCTTGTCTCGTTTTGGTCTTGTCGCATAAACTTGATGCCATAAAATCCAACAACATAAAAATAATATCTGTACCCGTCTGTGCAACAGTCTTAGAGACACAGAGGGTACAAGATTATTTTCAAGACTGAGCTTTCAGGACACATTGAAGGTCTGAGTTTTTTCAGTCTGAGTATTCACAACATTTTTGGGATTTGAGGCGTTAGCACCGTGGCGTGAGATCTGAGATTTCAAGATCTGAATGCTCATGCCACTGTCACTACTGGGCTGAGATCTTTCATGAAATTGCAAAGTTGATTTATGGAGTACTTGTATGTTTTGTCAGGGTTTTCATTAATTTTTCAAGTAAAAGGGAACCTGACATGGAGTAGCCAGGTACCCTGAGTGAATATGATGGATAGAGCTTTCAGTTTTGCACCTAAAAAAGCCGGGTATGTCCTTCACTGTATACGGGTGCCGCTACCTGGGTCCCGGCTTCTAATACAACCACTGTTTTGTTGTCAGACAAGTACTGGAGCCAGAACACCTTATTAAATCCGTCCCCTAATATTTAAGTTATAAATAATTATTTTTAATTCACACTGTATTCAATATTGCTGATACAGTCCCAGTAGAAACACAGTGCCGGTTTAATATGAAACAATATATATATTCGGTGAAACTACAAGCATTTTAATAAATAAGTGCGGGGAATTAAGCTTATTAAATAAGCTTATTCGTAGAAGTACAGCACAATAGGTTTAGATGGAAGCTTTGATAACTTACCATGTACAGCCACCCAGTCCATAAAATCTTGATCCTTCGGCAATTTAACACATTCCTTCAAATCAATCCCTGCGTGAAGGGAAGCCTCAAAATGGAAAAAGAAATACACCGAATATAGTTATTAGTCGACGTAAATTAAGGTTAAACACCGCCTATGATTTTAATTAATACGAGTGATAAAAATTAATAAACATTAAAAGGCACTATTATCTAACTACCAGTAGTTTAATGGTCTTTACCTTCGAATGCTTGTGAAGTTCGTAACGCATTGTTCCGTCTTCATATTTTCTCTTTGGACGGAAGGTCTGAGAGGAGGAAATGGAGGAGCAATACTTGAAACAGTTGGCTTACAAACAAGCTAATGTATAACCGACCAACAACATTCGAAAGTCAAATCAGAGAGTTCGTGAGTCGACTTGAGAGGACCAAAAGAACCTAAATCGGTTCGTGAACTACCTTGTCCTTCTGAAAGAAATATGACAGACCCTTGGCAGCCATGGCGCTCGAAAAACCCTTGACTTTTCTCATGAAACGGAAGTCCTCCTGCTATAACATAACCAAATAAAGGCAATTTATGACTAGCGAAACTATATTGATTGATTCCGACGGCCGTCGAAATCCCATCGTCGAAACCTACCCGGAAAAAGCTCGGGCCAGCGTTCGAGAGCGTGAGAGTCATGCGTAAAAACCGAAAATAGCCGGAGATCTCAGTTCGCTAAAATTGGTGAGAAACGCGTTGGAAAATACATGTATTAGAATATTTTCGCTTTCATTTCTTAGATTGTAGAAGAAACAGTTTTAGAGAATGGCAGAATATTGGCTTATTTCTGCTCCGGGCGAGAAGACTCCTGAACAAACGTATAGCAGTCTCAAAGGCCGAATGACTGGGCTTTCACCTGTATTCAAGCTCAACCTCCCTGAATTGAAGGTACAATGTAGGGGATGCGATCTTATTATTCAAGGGCGCTTTTTCTGTGGAGAGAAGCGACCATATTTATCTTGTGTGGAGACTCTGAAAACTATTGAGCTTGAGGTGCTAGTGACTCCTTTTTTATAATTTGAAGGTTTACTGTGTAATTATAATTATAGTATTGTAAAATCTCTCTGGATTTCTCCTTACATGGGAACGCCAGCCAATATGATCATTATAGGTGGTTTGCAGCAAATCTCTGGAGACACAGATAACAACGGAGAAATGAACAAATGCTGGTGGACGAACAAAATGAGCTACATGTAATGAGAGATCTATTGTTTATGTCCACCAGCATGGCGGCGATGACGTAATGTGAAAACCTCCTATAGGGAAGATCCTGTTTAAATACACATCATCCTTCCAGGGTTTTTCTCTCGAAAACATTAGCCCCCAGGCATCCCAGGGATGGTTTCACCCTGTATAGAGTCCATCTCCCCAACCCTCTGAAAATTTCAGTTTATCGTTGAGACCACCTCCCTACATCTTGCCTTTCACCTTCAGTTTCTGGCATTGCTTGTTCATATGTAGAGGTATTTATTGCTGTTTACCTCCATTTGTCTTCATTGATATTAAATCTTTACAAGAAACTGTACCTGCATGTACATGTACATTTATGACTTGTCAGTAAGAATTGCATGGCAAGCTCCAGGTTTTGATTGATAGTAATGATGATGATGATGATGAAGATGATGATGATGGTTTATTAGAAGTACAGCTGTACTTCTACTTGGTGGCTCTTTGCCTTATGACTAATGAACTACATGTAGAAAGTGTAGTTAGTGAGGATTGAAGCCCCAATCCAAGTACAAGGTGGGAAAAACCAGTAGTGAGCCATACATGTATTCCATGTTGTTTTCATTGATAACAAAGTCATATCCTAGTGACTGATCCACCCAACAAAGTTATTATGTTGGTACAAGCCCTTAAGTGCTAGCCATGCCAGTTGCAGCTGTATTTTGTAAGTGGTAATTTTCTAGTTTAAGGTGGCCAAACACAGTTTTTGCACGCACTCTGCAATTGTTGGTGCGGATGCGAGGCAGTGCGCGCCCAAGGATAAGACAACAACAAACATGGAGCTGAAAGAGTGATGAGCTTTTTGTTCTAAGGCGGTTTTATATGAGGCATTTTTCTTCTTAAAATGATAGTGTGTTGTAAACTTAAGTCTTTTTAGAATGGTATGTCAGAAAAAGTCAAATTTGGCAGGTTTTTCAGTGTTACTGTCAGAACCGTGAGAACCTCTGAGAGCTGACTAAGAAAGACTGAGAACCCAGTTAAATGCAGCGCATGCATAGTTAGTAAAAAAAATTGAGATTGAACTCTTTCAGGTCCAGTCTCTGAAATATGCTTATTTCTCGAAAACTGCCTGTTAGAATTTCACGAAATTTGGCAGGAAAATACTTCAGGAAACAGGAAAGTAGGTCATTGCAACCATTCTGAAATTTAACAGAGGAAATTGTAAATAATGGAGTTATCTTTCAAGGACAGATGGCTAAAAATCGGTCTGTTAAAATATCATTAGAATAGTGTCTACAAGTTTGTTTCAGGCAAATGATAGAGAAAATGTAACGACTGAATTTTCTGCAAATATAAAAAGCCCGATTTTAAATTGATGTTTATATCCAGTCACGTTACCATGGCAACAGAGCACATGTCAGCGTAACTATCAAAATTCTATTTAAGTCTATCCTTTTAACTCGTCCTGCCAATTTTGGGGACCTAGAGTTCAACGGTTTTAGAACAAAAGGTTAATGCTACACAGGTTTCAAAAACTGTGTAAACTGTGTTCGGCCACCTTAATGTCTGGAAGCTTTCTGGTCAAAATTAGAATGTCTTTCCTTGGTCAATGGAATGGCTAATACTAGATATAAAGTATTTACAGTTGTATGACCGTGGGACCTCACAAATATTGGTACATGACTAGGATAAGGAAAAATCTCATTCATTCATTTTCATTTCCCTTTGCCTTTTGGGTGGCAGTGGCTTACAGTTTGACAGTAATCTCTCCACCTGCGATTGAAGTTTCTCTTAAATATCTTCAAGTGCAGGGTGGTGCAAAGAGAAGATGGAGAGAACTCTGGGGAGCACAAAAGTCATTGGCTAATAAGTGTGGGATCTGGGTTCAAATGGTATTCATAATTAGCATGCATACATGTACAGTGTATAATGTAGTTCAACTTTATCCTTGGTTCAATTTTTATTTTCCTTTGTTTTGTACTCATTATCACCCTTGCACTTTGGGGAGCAGGGATGGCGTAGTGGTGAGAGCACTTGCCTCCCACCAATGTGGCCTGGGTTCGATTCCCAGACTTGACGTCATATGTGGGCTGAGTTTGTTGTTGGTTCTCTCCTCTGCTCCAAGAGGTTTTTCTCCGGGTACTTCGGTTTTCCCCTCTCCACAAAAACCAACATTTCCAAATTCCAATTTCATCTGCTTGTAAAGTGCATTTGATCATATACACATGGAAAATGCGCTATATAAGTTCTAAATTATTATGATTATGATTATTCTTATTATTATTATTATTATTATTATTATTATTATTATTATTATCATACATTACCATACACAAGAACAAAAGAAAATAAAAGTTGAACCAAGGATAAAATTGAACTACAACATACACATTGCATACTCTATGTAATTTACTGTATTGTATTATGTAATAGGTAGGGACCCTTGATACTCTTGTTGGATTGTCTGATGATCTGGGAAAATTAGACGGCTTCGTTGAAAGGTAAAGAAAAATAATTAATGCATCAAGTGGTATTCTTGAGTTATGACTAATGTGCAAAACTGGCAATGGACTCTGACCTGTACATTGTAATTATGTAGCTGATGCAAATAAGGTTGGAAGTATGTTTATTGTAATGAGTCTTAAACAGTTTTTGCACATTTTAAGAATGTTAATAATACTAATGAGTTGAGTAATAACTTTCAGTTGTTAAATACAGTTCATAATGATATTCTTTAATCAAAACTAAAATTTTTGATTATTTATTCGTTGCTATTGCCTGATGAGTGTAGTCATTATTTGGCTAATATACAAAACAGAGCTGTTGTAATAAAGCAAATATGAATCACTTTTGAAGTGTGGAACCTGTGTTATTGTTCCACCTGACTTGATTACATGTAGCTCTGCTATACTCAGGTGGACAAATTGTGATATAGATTTAACAAGCCATAAATAAAGTTGTTGCTGTTAATTGAAACTACACTGGGAAAAGTGCAGTATATGACTGCATAATTATGTAACAGCCTGTTTACTGTTTCTTTTTTTTTTTGTTAAATAACTCCCGACAGTGTGACACGCAAGCTTGCACACTATATGGTGGATGTATTGGAGGAACGTCAGGACAGAGTCAGGGAAAATCTGCTTGCAAATGGACGTAAGTGCATTAAATCCATCACCCAGAAGTATTGTTCAGTGTATGTAAAGTGTCTGTTATTTAGGGATTATCTACATGCATAATTAATTTCAGCCTTATTAGTAAACTTCTCCATTATTATTATCACCATCATCACTGTCACCCTCACTGTCACCCACACTATTGTCGTTGTCGTCCTCAGTGTAACTTAGCTGTGGAGTGGAAATAAATTCAAAGTTCATATTTGATAGTCTGGTAATCTTGGTGTGTTTTTATACAGAGGACTTGTCAAACTTTGTGACCAAGTTCCAGTGGGACATTGCCAAATATCCCGTCAAGCAATCCCTGAGGAACTTGACAGAGATAATTAGTAAGGTATGTGTGAATAAAATTTTTACTCTTGAACACACTAAATATCTTGTCTCTTTGGCTAATCCTTTACTTGATCTTTTCCAGGCTCCCTCTGTATTAACTCAGACCCATCAATCATTTAAATACACTGTAGACAGTGTACATTGCACATTGCACTCACATACTTGAATGTACAGGTATCATTTTACCGGTCAATCTGGATGAGAGGTCCACAATGCGATCCATCCCCTTCCCTTCTCTGTAAGAAGCCCAGGAAATTAAATGTGCTGGAAGGCTGGGGGGAGACTTAAAAAGGGAGGGGGTTTTTCATGCAAAATAGCTGCTTCATTCTACATGCCTAGTTGATCCAAACAGAAAGTATACGTTGGTTTCTACCATTACTGTGAATGTATGTGACACAAATGTACATTGTACATGATAGGACTCTGTACATGGGGTTTTTCAGTCAGTCTCTCCATTACAGTTTATCTCGTTGGTCCTTGTACAGGTTCAATACATTGCATATATTTACATTAATTTTTATAGCTTTCATTTACTATACTGTATGTACAAAATCTGTACATGTTCAAATGCTCAGTGGTTCACCCTCATAATTTTTCAGAGACATTGTGTTCATGGGTAGCACTCGTGTGCAGGTGCTGTGAAGGTGCATATGTTGAAGGTCAAAATGAACTTCCTTTGTCCTCTAACCCTGATATTATTCAGGAATTTCATTTTGACTTAGCTTAAAACTCATTTTGACCTGAATTTCATTTTGACCTACAACACACATGCAGACAATGTTTTGGCCTACCATAAGGTAAAAGCTCTATTAAGCCCCCTCCCTCTCTATTACCCACCCCGGGCCCCTCTCTAATACATGTAAACCCCTCCCCTTTTTGGGACATGGGATTTTGTAATTATTCCCTCCTATTCCCTCTTACGAAATCCACTTTGTGTGTCCCAGTTGGTTTGTTTTTAATAATAAACAAATGTACACCCAAACACATAATACTGTTTCCTGATCTGTATTAAATAATAAAGTTTCACTGCAGTTGTTTGAGTTTTGTACAAAACTTTTTTAAGACAAAATAGCCCAACCCCCTCTCTAATACTCCCCTCCCCCCGTTAATGAGGCCTGAAATTAAAATATTAGCTCCTGGGGGGCTTAATAGCGCCTTTACAGAACTATTTTACACCTAGTCTAAAGCTGCCTAGAGTATGAGATGTATTCTTTATTTTTGTCCTAAAATTGGTTCATTTCCCTTTGTTGTACAAAACTAGCAAGTAAATCAGATTGAGCACGACCTCAAAACCAAGTCATCTGCATATAACACCATCAGGGGAAACCTTGCCACCTTGGAGCGAAAAGCCGCGTAAGTAATATTAAGTTAAGGTTCATTTGCAATTTGGTAAACTGGATATAGGTACAGTCTCTAACATTCTCGTTAGAAGTACACATCTTGACCTGTTAAGTTTGTTATTCTATGTTAAACTATTTACACTGTAGCTGTTACGGTGATTTAGGGTTGTCACTGATTTAGCCATGTTCACTCACCCAGTTCTAATTTGGGCTTGACTTGTAGTTTCACAAGAGTATTTCAGCTATGACAATAAAATGTGCATGTACACGTACAGGTGTACATCCAAAAGTATAACCTCTAATATCTGCATAGTGGGATGATGGTGTCTTAAAATTATCATATGGAAATTACAGTGTACATCAATAGTTCCGTACAGCTGCAACCTTGGATCTGTCATTTTTAATTTCTTGATTTGAACAAAGCTGACAAATCAGCAAACAAAGAAGTACTATTCAAAATCACAAAGGCATAAAAATTTACATTGTGACAAAACTTTTATATCCCCATGGAAATCTTAAGCACCTGGACACTGAATACCCTACCATGAATTCATGCATTGCAAGTGTCCCTCCCACCACCCTGACCTCAAGCTCAATGGGATTGGTGATAAGACAATACATAATTATATGATCTCAAATAATTGTTACTGGTAGTCCTTGTTAGAACTGATGTGTGTTGTTTTGGTTCTTGTGAAACAGGGGAAGTCTTTTGACGAGAAATTTAGGAGACCTAGTGAAAAAGGAAGACTTTGTTTTGGACTCTGAATACCTAACCACACAGCTTGTGGTTGTTCCCAGGTAATGTGTTCTACAGTTTCCCATAATTTATAGTAGATTTGTACATCTGAACAAGGATAAGATTGCTTTCCATTGCAGTAGACTTAGCTGTCCACAGGAGACCATGAGCAGAGGCCCTACCAGGGTAAATTCCGACAAGCGACATGGCCCAAAAAGTAGCGACAGCACATAAAGTGAAATCCCGACGAGAGACATCATCCCCCGCAAAATTACGACAGTGAAATCAAGGCCGAGAATTAGGAATTTAAACACCGACACAAGAAATTTCAAAATTCAGACAAGCAACACAGGAACTCCTCCTGGCAGGACCTCTGAGCACAGAGCTTGGAATAATTTACATGTTTGCATGATACAGTAGATTTTTGTTGTATTTTATTCAACACATAATTATTGTTATAACTAATTCTTAAAAAACAGCTCTCAAAATTTTGGGAGAAGTTACCCACATTATGCCAACTGTTGGCCTCTTGTTTCTTTGTCGTAGTTAACTTGTTCTGACTGGCAACTCCCATACACTTTTGGAGAGGGATTTGGGAGGCTGTGGTAGTAAATATTGCTGTGGCTGTTTCTTAGATTAAATGGAGAAAGAGCTACTGAAAAGAACCAAAATGTTGTGTACTTGGTGTGTCTCATATTTATTTTCACCCTTGAAGGTACAATGTACCCATTCTTACAGTTGCAGCTGTAGTTATTTTTACTGTGATGTTTGCAAATATCGTATTTTGGGGCTTGTCATAATTGTACCAACAGTCATGCAAATATACAAATGTACTAGAAGCTGTTCTTTATTCAAACACCCTCCATGTGAGATCTACCAGATGACAATCCTAACCCTAAGAGGCATCGGAGGTACATACCACAGTGACTGTTCTTCTTTCTTGAGTGTTAATTTAATAGCTATGATAATAATAATAATAAAACATTGTAATAATATTGTACCATAAACATAACAGATAAATGTGTATGTTGAATTGTGCAGTTTTATTCTTTTGCATGAATGTGCACAGGGCTCTGTACAGTGAGTGGCGGAACATCTACTGGAAAGTAACCGACATGGTTGTTCCAGAGTCTTCCAGGTTTGATCCTGTTATAATACTTTTCTTATCTTGGTTTGGTAATTATGCTGGTATAATTAATTTTACCAACTCACAGATGGAAGAAACAGTCCGACAGACTCTGTGCAGCAAGAAAAAACTCAAAAGTCAGCAGACGCAGGGAGCGACATTCAAAGAGTTTTCATGGACTTAATGTTTTATTAGACTTTTACCAAGAAATAAAAAGAAGTTGAACTGTTTGCGCTGTAACGAACTTTCGATGCAAAGCAAACAAGCAAGCAAGCAACGGGTAATACCGAGTGGTGAAGATAGTGGGATTTGCTTCATCTTGCCAGCAGACACAGCTGTATAATATTTAATGAATGTTACATGGAAGTAATAGTATAAAGAGTATTTTTTTTGCTTATTTCACATGAAGGTACATGTAAAACTAAAGAAACCTCAACTTGAAACTGTTGTACTTTCTTCAGTTAAAAGTCTGGCGTCCTACCGTTTTTGTAATGCGTTGTACACTGTAGTTCTCAATGTTGTCGCTGGTTGTTGTTCTTTGTTTGAAGCGTTTTTCTTCCACAGGTTGGTGCACGAAGACAACGAACATGGCTTGTTCACCGTGACATTGTTCAAGAAAGTAGTAGACGAGTTTAAGCTACATGCACGGGAGAAAAAGTTAGTTGTTCAACAAGTCTTCATACCATTTCCAATTCATTATAAACTATGCAAGTAATTCAGTAAATTTAATAGCATGCTAGTAGAGCTGTGTTAAATTTCTTCCTTTCCCCATTTTTTTTTTTTTTGGGGGGGGGGGGGGGGGGGGGTGGGTCGGAAAGAGCTTTAAGCCCCGGCTACACGTTGTAACATTGTTAGAAGAACACGACCCAACATTGTTGTAAGAACGCTTCTAACAATGTTGGACACGCATATAACATTGTTGGCAAAACGTCGCTTCGGGGGTCTGACTTCAACAATTTCCACCTCTGCCAATAGGCTTTTGGATTGGAGACTGGGCCCTTAACTCTGATTGGTCTTTACAATACAATGTTGAAAGGGCGGCTACACGCTTCAACATTTGTTGTATGTTGGAGAAAATGTTTGATCGCAATCAAAACATTCTTTCAACAAAAAATGTTGAAGAAACGTCATCAAACATGCATGCTACACGTTCTAACATTGTTCATCCAACAAATGTTTTATAACAATGTTTGAACGTGTAGCCGGGGCTTTAGTGATTATACTTGACAGTCCTCGAAAAAGTACTAACTGACTCGTTCTCAGACTTCTCTCTCGCGTGGTAAAGGAGCGCAAAGATTATTGGTGTAATTTCAGTGTTGAATTTAGTAATCTATTCACAACACCTTCATTCATGCTCAGTTTGAATAAGATATGGGAATAATATTGCTCAGCGGTCTTAGCCAAGCTGGGACAGCTTGGCTTAGGGTAGCAGCATAAGGCGACCCACGCGAATTTTAACAAGGTGGGTGGGAGGGTGGGCCGATCCCTTCTTCACTGCTCCGCTGGCTGAAACTAAGGAAGAAAGGAGTGTTCTTCTCCAACGCGGTATTTATAACCCTACTACATCTCGGCGCACGTGTCTGCACGTCTTGAGTTCCTTGAGATATTTTATTTTTCGCGTATTCACTTCCGCATATCATTACGAGTGTTATGAATAGTAATCTATTCACAACACTCTCATTTATGCTCATCTTGAATTAGATATTGGAATAATATTGCTCAGCGCGCCCAAACCCTACTTGTTCATCTTTTATTTTCACAACCCCTGCAAATAACTCGCCTTAATGCTTACCCTCTCCTAAGCATAAAACAACAACAACAACAACAACAACAACAACAACAAAACAGAAACAAGTTAAAGGATATGTCCAGCTTTAAAAGATAAATGTTCAGCTTAATTAATCAGTCCGATTGAGGTCGTTTTCGTGAACCAACTGAAGGAAAAGCGCACACAAAACGCTTCAGTTCAGTAATATCCTGTCATCCACTGTTAACGTCCATCACGTCACTAGAAGCCAGCTCAGCAGAAGCGCCAGAGGCATTTAGCACTTCGCCAGTTGCAAATAATGCAAACAAGCAGTATGTCGGCGAGTCCAGCCAACATGGTCCATGATTTCAGACAGCTCTACCCCCGACATAGCCAGGATTATAGCACACCCCGGTCTGAAACCATGTACAGTTTCGCCGTTGTCCACACCCATTTCTTTTGGGTACAGTTTAAGCCGTGCCTCTGCAGCCGCCGAAGTGAAGAGGGAATCCAAGATACCACCCTTAGGCGTCGTTGGGCGGAACAAGTAACCACGAGTAAGATCGACGTTTATTTGCCGAGTGGGACAGATAATCCTTTGCGGGTTCCGTCTAATTCCAAACGCGTTTTGATCGCTATCCCTCAGGATCTTTCCCCACACATGGTTAAACAAGAAACCATCGTCATTGGGAAAACCCAAAATCTCAGGTACCTTCACATGGCCCAAATCACCCGGTCGATCACCACTAAAGAAAACCATCTTAAAGTAAGCCTGGTCCATAAACCTCTGCAGCGCTGTGTCGGATTGAGCTAAACGCCTGTTTAGAAAGAGAGACAGCTGTGTGAGCTTATCAACAAAAAAGGAGGTGGCTTGGTTAGGTGTGACCCTGGCTTGTAATTGCTCCGCAGACACCACTCGGAGATAATCCTTCACAGACTTATCCGCGGCGGGATTACCCAGCCCCAACCTTTTATCCCATTCACCATCCCTCCCAATGGCGTGAAAATTTGACCTTAACTTCCCAATATACGAATCTTCTGTATTATAAGACAACCGAAGGGGGCAACCACAAGAGAATTTATCTCGCTGACCAATAAATCTACAGCTGTTATGGTGAACCTAAACAAATAGCCTGCGTTTTCCCTCCCTCTACCTCACCTTTCTACGCCTGCTACGCAGATCACAGTCGCTAAGGGTACCCGTCCTGGAAGGGATGACAAGAACGCCTCCAATTCCTTCTGCAAGGAGTCTTTTTGCCTCGAGTAGCTAGTCGCCTGGTTAAAGTTCCGCAACTGCTGCAACCGCTTATCAATATCGTCGAGGTCAACATTCAATGACCTATTTCTCGTTGGATTTAGGAGCCTCCTCTGATATCCACAGCGCTGACAGAAACGAAAGTCACTGTCATTGGCATGATTGCAAATAGGGCAACGAACGGATGGAGTAAACAGCTTCGCCACTACAGGAAGCTCCTAAAGGGTAACAACAGATATCGCTGTTACTGCTTTGAAGAAATACAAACAAACTTTAAAAGCCTTCACGTGATAGTATCCTCAACACAAGGGGAGCTTATCAGAGTAACGAATTATGCTAAAAATCAACAGAGAAAACCCAGGGATTCCTGGGTGGGGAGCCCATCCCTGACTCGATGGTACCAGGAGGACATTACCATCACCTCTAGAAGCCATCTTCAATGCTTTCTTTGCACTAAGATGAAGCAACGGCCACCAGTATTTTCTGGGGTAGACATCCAAAACAGGAATTGTGCACGATTGTTTCATATTCCGTAAGAATCGCAAGACCGAGCCGACCAACAGCAAAGGCGGAAACACATATGGGCGTTGCATATAGGCTACTGTGTCGCGCCAGATCCTGCGCAAAGAGATTGACCCCCGAAGATCCTGGAGAAAGAGCTAGGGTAAAGTGAGGAAGACTTTTCCCAGATATACATGTATCCTTCATCACGTTGGAATCTAACGCGATTAAGTCAAAAGTATGACCCGCAGAACCCCCGAACTCCCGCTGAACGTTCTGCCACATATTATCCGTCAAACGGTAATTCGATGGCGGGAGGGCCCTAAGCTGGATTCTCAGAGGGTCGAACATAGGAAAGGCGCAATAACACATTCAATTCTGACGTAGCCCCAAACAATACTTTCATGGCATTATTAAGCTGTGCAGTCCTCCCTGCCTGGTTATTCCACGCATGGTGACTGCCTGATTATCAACCAACGCATCAATTCGTGCGTTACACACCTGGCCCCGGTTCCTGGAAAGCCGATTAAACTATCCCCCGATTAAGGGTTAATTCAAGATTAAATTTCTTAATCTGTGGATAACTAATCAGGGAATAAAAAGGCGTTACTCAAAACAGATTTATCCTGCGATTAACTATCCCTCGATTAAACTCGGAATAAACCAGTCAGACCGGTTATCCATAAGCAAACGCGCGAAAATGACGATGCGCGGGAAAATGCGAAGCGAAGATGTGCACGAACTCGAAGCGTTTAGTTGTTTTCTGATTCACGGAAAGAACGGCGTCATAAATTGTATTAATCAAACCTTCTTATTTTATCATAGTTTAAGATAAAGGTATAGTTTTGAACAAAAACAACCTCTTACGATATTGTTAAAAGGAAACGGAATGGAAAATTGTTCAGTGCAAGGCGGCGTTGGTAGTCAAGGAAAATAACCTCTGTATAAAGCGAGAAAATATTAAACTTGTAAGCCGAATTGGCTGGAATGGGTGAGTTAAGATCTTCTTGATTCTTTCAGTGTCGAATTCTAACTACAAAAGCATTGATTGAATCTGTATATTAAAGATGTAAAGTTTGAAGCAGCGTTGTTAATATAAATCGGTTGAATACGTACAGAGATAAAATAAAATTCTCTTTTTGTAAACAAGAAGGTGATGTTAAGTTTAGTTTAGAAGCAATGCCTTTTTATTTCCTTTTAACTTCTTTCTAATGCAGTTTGTTGGAAGAATTTTATTTGATTAAAAATTTGTATTCCTCAAACAGGCGAAACGTTATGTCGAAGGGTAAAGGAAAACATATACAGAAATGCAAGTGATAAAAAAATATTTTAGTCGTTGCGTGTTGTTTTTCTCTCGCGCTCAGCATAACAAAAATCAAAGCTTTGCTGCTTATTTTCAGGACGTAACCAATCGATAAAAATCGATGATCGGAAAAGCAACCGATTAATCGATACCAATCGATGCATGTTAGTTAATTGACATCGATTGGTATCGGCAATCGATGACCAATCGATAATCACACAAAAGTGTTTACGAATCATCGATTGCCATCGATTGGGCTTGAAAAGTTTTTCCTGATCAAATAGTTTACTGCACTGTCTCATCAGCTGAATAGTTACGTTGTCCCGAGATTTGGCCGAGATCTCGAGATTTTAACACAATGCTAAATAGCACGCACTGTAAAACAACATTTAATCTTTTTCTCCTAGTTGTTCTAGGGGCGCTTTCCATTCAACCAAAATTTTCGAGATTTCCGGTTCGAAATCGAATGGAACGGGCAAAGTTCCGGGAAATTTTCCGAAAATTTAGGAATTCGTTTTGAGTGCACCCTCTTTGATGGAATTTCCAGAATTACCGAAATTTTCGTGTTCCATTTGCGATAGATATCGGTTTTAGTCTCCCTACTGAGCGTTAGCTCACGTGAACAAGCGGAAAAACCAATAAGTGGACGAAGCACCTTCAGTATGTCAATGCACGTGACATAGAATTCTGGGACGTGGTCCGACGCTTTCCATTCGACCAGCGGTTATTTTTGTTCAATGGAAAGCGCCCCACGTTTTCCATACTGCTTGCATTGCTGTTGACTTGTTTTATGCTTGCGCAAGTGAAAGTAAATTTCTTTTGTGATGATATATGTAATAACAGTGTAACAGCGATGAGTCATGTTGTTCATGTTGAGAAATAACTAATTTGCCACAGACAGGTGTGAGGCATTTTTGTTTTTGAAAGCGTTATTAAACTGTTAACATAGTTATTGTTTGAAAACCAATACCTGTAAACTGGTCAAGTTGCAGACAGTTAACACTCTACCAATTAATGAGGCCCAAATGTACAGGCGATTATTGCGCAAATTTATGTCGCGCCAATTCCACGGCTTTTTTTTTCTAGCGTTCGCGCTACAACTAACCGCGATTTTGATCACTCTGAAAAAGTCTTAGAAACGTGGTGAAGTACGTACTCGGTTCTTAGAAAGAAAGATGATGTCGTTTTTGTCGTTAGGTCTAGTATAAGGTCCTAACGTCTGGCGATTCGAGTCCAAGTCGCTGGATCACACGGGCGATTTTGAGTGGCATTGCTAGTGTAAAAAGAAAAAAAATTCACAGCATAAATCATCATGACAACAGCTGCATAAAAAATCGCCTTTTTATTAAATTGTAAGCGTGTACAGGTTACGTTCGAGTTTATTGTACTTTAATAAAATTAGATTGTTGTAACTTTCAAAAGACGCATGTTAGCGCTGTGCAACTTTCCGTGAACTTTAGTCAGTTAAGCTGAATATCAGTGTTGTATAAAACCTGATCTTCTGCCGATGTCCCAGACGCTGTCATTGTTTTAATCATTAAAATACCTCAAGAGAGTGTGCCCTTTAGAGATCGTGACTGAAAATAGAATCTATCAACAATCGATGTCAATCGATGCCACTTAATCGATTGATATTGATAATCGATGAAAATCAATGTCAATCGATGAAAATCGATGACAATCGATGATAATCGATAATCACACCAACCTGGACGATCGATTGTTCATCGATTATCAATATCAATCGATTAATTGGCATCGATTATCATCGATTGTCATCGATCATCGATTTCATCGATTGGTTACGTCCTGTTATTTTCTGGTTCGTGAAGCCTCTGCTAGAATAGAATAGCTATTTATTTTTAAGATCTTACCGTTTAAAAGAGTTAGTTGACGATGTTGTTGCGAATGTTTAAACTTACGAATAACTTATCAATTTTGGGTAAGACAAAATGTTAAGATTTGCATGTTTTGCCGCCTTGGTTCGCCATCGTTCACTTTAGCTGACTGTTTTCTACCGAAAATTCGATTTATACTTTCCTGAATTTGAATGGACTGAAAGTTCTCGGTCGTTCAAGTCTCCAAGACGTATTATTTGTGGTGTAAGTTGTTTTCCCTTATTTCCTGCACCAAATTCACGAACGGTTTATTCCGCCATTTTGTTTGTTTTGAAAATTTTATTCCGCGGGGTAAAGCCGCGGCTACACGAGCGATTTTTTGCTTGCGATGGTGATGCGATTTTTTGTAAAATTGTCGCGTCGCCGGCGCGCGATGAAAATCACCCGTGTAGCCACCCTCGCACAGGTGATGCGACAGCTCAAAAAATCGCAGAAAAAGAATCGCGAAAAGTTAAACTCATTCAATTTCTCGCGATTTTTTTCTTGCGACTTTTTACCTGTTGCGTTGCCAGTTCAAGGGTGGCTACACTTGCGATTTTCATCGCGCGCTGGTGACGCGACAAAATTGAAAAAATCGCATCACCGGCGCGAGCGAAAACTCGCTCGTGTAGCCGCGGCTTAACGAGTTAATCCACCTCGCTAAGTGTGTTAAATTTAACCGTTGGTTTATCCGTAGGATAGTGCTAATCGTGCTTTGTGGAACTGAATCTAACCGAAGGATAAATTTTACTCCTCGATTAGCGGGATTTATCCGTCGATTAGCGCTATTCGGCTTTCCAGAAACCGGGGCCTGATCTCGACAAAACCAAAGCGTCTTATTGATAGCCATAGCCTCCTTCGTTGCTATATCCCAGGTCTGCTTCTCCCCAGTAAAGTATTCGGAAACATCCCGGCGGAACGGGGAGAGAATCGTAGCACCCCATCCCGAAGCAGATGCATCCGTAGCTACTGCGACTTGGATATGACGTTCATTCCGCCATGGTAGAGGGTTATCCCATATCTCCAAGAATAGCCAATAGGATATCTCCTTCCCGAACGGCACCACGTAGCAGGTTGGGCTTTTGAGAGCGCAGGCCTTAGGCACTCCCGTGACTACACATGGCGTATAACTGCCTCTGTAACAAGTTACAGAATGTCCGTGACTACACACGGCGTACGACCCATCTGTTACAAATAACAATATACCTTGATGACAAGGCACCCCGTGACTACACACGGCGTACAACTCCATCTGTTACAAAAACAGAACCAGTTACAGTATATAAAAGGGGTGGCAGATCACTCACTTGACTGCACATGATCTTAACTGTAACAAATTACTAGCCTAAACTGGAGAAAATGCACCTCCGGAAGGGGGTATGCGCCTATAAAGAAGTTATACATGGCCCCTGGCCACCCATACACACACCCCAAGCGTACCAGCACCCACCTACTCACGAACCGGAGCACATAAACCCACAAACGCCCAAAAGAAGCCACGCAGACCCATGCGCACCCACAAACAGGCACACGTGGAGCCACACACTTCCCCAGAAAAGGTACCCACTGGCATGCCTACTACCAACCACAGCCAGGCTCTAAACCACGCGCGCCTTCGTACTCCCCAAGAAAGCATGCCGATAAGCCATGCACACTCACAAAACGACGGTGATGATGATGATGATGATGATAATGATGCACAGACAAAGTGGTGAAGCATAATCGGCCAGATATTACTCTAGTGCATAAAGGCACACAGAAATGGACACTTATTGACATAGCTGTGCCAGCGGACCAGAACATCACCAGGACTGAGGAGTTGGTGCTCTTGGAAGCATATCGAAAAATGGAAAGACCTGGTTTGGTAAGCTAGATGTACCTGACTTCCTTGGAAGTGTACAATTATCGGCCATTCTTGGAAGTGCTCACCTGTTGCGGAAAGTGTTGAGACTCTAAGCTGCGGGGAGTTGCTGGGACACAATCAACATTACCCAGTAGATAATGGCTCAGCTTCCAAAAAATGTGACAAAAAAATCTAGGCAAAAAAATTGTTTTATAAAAAGTCTAAAACAACGTATAGCAAAGATATCAGTGACGTCACCTATTGTTATTAATATGCCAACCAGAGAGCTATTGGCTGGTGAAACAAGAATTCTTTTGTTTAACGTTTTTGAACATTTAAATTACAAAAACAATGTTTGTAAACAAATATCTTCCCTATTGGGTATATAAAAAATGACGACTACCAAACACTTCTTGGCTCAGTATTCCTGGCTTTGGCTAGAGTTCCCCATTCCAGGATTTTCTCAACTGTAGGGTGCGTTAAACTTTTTAACATGTAAAGATTAACTCCAAATGGGTCGATTGACGCTGCTAAAGATTTTTCGTGAAGCGTTTTAACGATTGACATACTGATACCCTACACTGTAGCCCGTTTAATGGATTGAAGTCAGTGAACACTTTCCACTGCAAGACCGATCAAAGTAGATTATCATTTCTTTCCAGGTTTTTAGTGCGTGATTTTGTGTATGACGAGCAGGCCCTGGAGGCAGGCAAGAACGAAATCACAAAACTCGAATCGGACAAGAAAAAGCAGTTTGTAAGTTAGAATATTATTTTGTCCACCGATTTTAATTTTTGGCGTTCGTTTTCTCTTTTTCGTTGTTTCCATTATTATGGAGCTTGGATAGGGGACGTGTTACATGTTCTTTTATCATGCCTTTATTGTATAGCACTTGGCTTAAATTGGTTCGAGGTTGTTGGCATACATGTACACTGTACATTCGTGTAAATACAAATCTTCACAGCCTTCGTTGATATTCCTATTGCTTTATATCTATTTCTGTTTTGTTTCCTTTCGTGTCGCTTTTTTGTTTAATTATTTTGTCTTTTGTTTTGAGCAACCGAAGTCCAGTAAAGGGATCATCACTCCCTCTGTAACATGTTGACAGCTGCTTCGCTCCATTCCTAGGGCCCACTAGTGCGGTGGCTTCGAGTGAACTTCAGTGATTCGTTCATTGCATGGATTCACGTCAAGGTATTTAAACGAATGACAGCTTGTATATGAAAGGTCCATGTTCGCCCAATCTGCATTGCGCCCCGCGCTCATTTTCGCAGAGCGAAAATCTGCATAAGCGCTGTTGTATGGGGCGCCGTTTGTAAATTTATTATTTCGACTAAATTCGTGCCGTTTTCTTTCGTTATTTACAAATCAGGCTGTGTCTTACAAATTTATTTACATATCATGAAGTTAGGTAGCCTCCTGAGCCGACACAGAATTTAAAACCATTTTGCGTAGTACCGGTCTCTGCTTTTATATTCTTTATCCCATTTTAGAGATTCCCCGTTCCCCATTCCTTCATTCCCGTTCCTCCCTTTGGAGATAGCCCCGCGAAAACCATGGAATTTTGCAAGCGCCGCTAAAGTCATGATATATAAATCATGACATTCATGCAGCACAGCAAAAGGCATTATGTATAAATCATAGAATTATGCTCATGGCCTGAATTTTCAATATTTATAAATAATGAATTTGCAGGCCTGGCGAACTTCATTATTTATAAATAATGGATTTACAACTGCTTTGCCTAACTTCATGATATGTAAATAAATTTGTAAGACATAACCTGCTCTGTAAATAACGAAAAAAACGGCACGAATTTAGTCTAAACAATAAATTTACAAACGGCGCCCCATACTGTTGCCTCAAACAGAATCTGTCTTCATTCCATCAAGCTCAATTTCCACTGTTATCTTCACTTTTCGTCTATTGGGGCCTTTTTTTGCTATTTTTCTCTTTTCTTTTGAATATTTCATGAGGAGTCTAAGGGGCTGATCACATGGCCCGGTTTCACCCGTTATTACATGGGCCAAGCAAGCCTGGGTGACCTCATTTTTTGGCGCGAACTTGTTTGGCAGCAATTGGTTGTTTTGGTAATGGCGCCTACAAGTAGAATGCATCGAATGATTGTGATCAATTTTCTCCAGCATTTGGCTGGATTATTCTCTGTGTTAACGCAGCCCCATGGGCTTCTCTATCGCTACATGTTGTATAGGAAGAGGAGTACTGATTTGCTGATGTCCTACTTCATGTGTACGGGAAAAACATTTAATCGCGTGCACCGCTGTTCTTTTCCTATCTGTTCTTACTCGTCATTGTCATTCAGTAACTGTCAGCATTGCATTTTGTTTTCTCAGGCGCTTCGGGTTTTTGTGGAATCGGTTCTTAGGTAAGCTAGTTTCAAAGCTTTAGTAGACCTTAAAACGCTGTACCATTAGCCTAAGGTAGCAGACCCCTTTTCAGTGATAGATTTTGCAAACAATCGATTTGCGTTAGCATTGTTTTGGTTCCTAGACGAACGTATCATTAAATTTACTATGTTTGACGGATTAGATTTGCAAAGACCAGTTAACGTGTTAACATTGCTTTGTAACACCCGGCTACCCCTACTTGGGTATAGCTGCGTAGTCATTGGTTGTATACGTTTGACATCGTTGTGCGGAATGATAATCACGGTTTCGGATATTTACATTTGTCCATATACCTATCCACGTTGTTGCCGTTGTTGTTTTCGTTTTCAACTTTTGGAGTCGTTGTGCGAAATGTATTGAAATTCCTGGAAAGAGCGACTCGAAATCAGTAAAGCAGACAAGTTTTCAAGTCGTACCTGGCTTCAGAAATCGCAAAGTTATAGCTCTGCAAGGTCGGAAAGTTTTGTAGACATTTGTATGCTGGTCTCCTAACCGGCTGATATCCTTTGATTCTCCTCTTTTTAAGATATGGGCTGCCGGTGAACTTCCAAGCCATGCTCTTACAGGTATAGTTACTCTGGTATACTAGTTCCTTTCATCAGATGTCAAATGATATACATGTACGTCAGAAATGGCCGAGTTTAAATATCCACATAACTCGAAATTGAAGTGTGAAAAGTAGTTTTGCCCCACCAAAATGTGGAAATTATTGGTACTAGTTTGCCTGTCGTATAGCCATTTGCCAGAAAATGTATAACAGAACTTGATAAAAAGACTCTACAGTGCAGAACATAGCGCTTGAGGTTTGAGAATAAAGCACACGGTTTGAAAGAGGAAAGCGGATTCAAGTTGTCTTCAGGCAAGCTTCTGACCATTTCTATGGAAACCCAGTGTTACGCTGGACACTGCCCCTTTAAGCTTGCGTTCATTCTTGTCAAGTAAAGTGTGACTTGTTTTGAATTAGAGGCTTCTCAACGTTTGATAAGGAGTTTCTTCCCACTTGTAGCCTTCCAAGAAGACGCACAAAAAAATAAAAGACACACTTGACTCCTGCTACCAGCACCTTGATAACCAAGGCTTTAGTTCATCTATGTACGATACTCAGGTATGTGCTAACGTTCTGTTTCTTCTGTCAAAACGCATCTGCTGAAACCATTCAATTCGCAATCCAGTTGGTCATGAGGCGCACTCCCTTTTCTTTGTGTGTAGACTTTCGCATAATCTGTTGTTGATGTTGTTGTTGTTTTTTTTTTTTGTTTCTTTTTTTTTTTTCTCATTGTTTTAGTGTTTGTAGACTGTATGGTAAAAGGCAATGTTTGGTTAGTTTACCAACACCCCTTGTCTTTTGAGTCTCCCACATCTCTCTTTTAACTTGCAAATGTATATGTAGGATCTAGCAATAAGAATGATCTGGTGAACAAGGAGATCTGATGTATTGTCAATAAGGGCCAAGCAGAAAGAAGGGGAGAGCTTAAAGTCTTTCAGATCCTTGCAATTTTGGGTTATCCATTCGAACGTTCTTTCCCAAAAAAGCTTTGTATGTCTGCAGTTCCAAAAAGATGTATCTGGGTTTCCGCAGCTTCTTTGCAAAAGGAACATAGGTCAGCTTCCTCTAGTCCGATTTTACATAAAAGGTCATTTGCAGCAATCCTCCTGTGTAAAAGTTTAAATTGAATACTCTGAGTTTAGAGTCCCTTGTACAGAGAAACGGTAAATCGGATTTTTTCCAGTCAACAATTACATTTCCAAAGGGCTGAATTTCCCGTTTCCATTTTTCCTCACTTCTTGAAGGAAGGGTAGCCCTTTTTTGGATAAACAGCTTATAAAGTTTTCAAACAACTTTTTGCGAGGACTGTATAGTCTCAACCGCACTCTTTGTATGGGGTATATCACTTTCCACATTTAATAGCTTTGGCCAAAAATGCTTTGAGGTGACTGTGAGATACCTCCCTGGCTTGGTGGTTGGGTAAACAACTGGCTTCCCGTTTTCGTCCTTTTCATCCATTGCACACTGGTCCGGAAAGAGTAACAGAGTAATTGTCAGAGCGAAATGTTAAGCGTTGGAAGCTAGGTGCTATGTAACTCCTGATTTTTCATGCGGTTCATTGTTTCTTTCTTTCAGCATCTGGATATCCCCGGCCTCAGTCTGTCGCAACAGGAATATTACCCTTACGTCTTCTATCAGATTAAACTGGATCTCATGGAGCGGTAGAGAAAAGACGTTATTTGCCCAACCTGTTTCATTTTCCTAACGAACCAATGGCATAATTTGTGAATGAATTAAGTGAATGAAAGTGAATCAATTAAGAACTGAGTATGGCGCGATTGGTTCGCAAAAATAATGATACCATGCAGATTATTTTATCAGTTAACGGACATCTGAGGGCATTGTGCCTGGCAATTCTGAATCTGCTTAAATCACACCAGACATTCTATGTAAGATAGTGTAAATTTAATAGTAAAATCGTTGGTGAGGATTCACTTGAAATGCTTCTCGTTTTAGAAGGATATGAGTTTGGGAATCGAACGCATATTACTCAGGAAAAAGGTACTGAGTTTTTTACCTCTCCCAGTTCAAAGTTAGAAACCTGGAGAGATTCTTCTTTCTTTATGGAAAAATGAAGAACCGAACATCAGAAAAGAAAGGTTATGATAGCTTTGACTGGGTTGTCAAAAAATTATATTGGTCTGGTATAGTATATAGATCAGAAAAGGACTGCGCAGTTTTAATTTGAATGTTCCAGCCTAAGAATTTCGTACATCAGCTCAAATAACCATATTATGACACATAACTACCTAATATGACCTGGCAGCCGTGGGGTGCAGTGGCGCATGGGTGACCCGTGACCGGCTTATCAAATCTGTGAAATATAAAGTTCTGTTGTGAATTTTGATTTATCCTTCATAGAAAACTCAAGCTCCAGTTGAATTCCAATGAATTGGGTTGCAATGGAACCCACTTTGAATTTCAGACTTAACTCTCATATCCCACAGTGCAACAGCACACTAGTCACGTGTCGCGCGTCGTCTTTTCGCACAGTGGGGAGCTTAAGCAACGAGGACGGCAACGACAACGAGAACGCCACTAAACAATAGGCTTAATGAGCAAAAACAATGGCTCTGCACGTGCGTTTTGCATTTTGGTACATTTTCTTGCCGTCCTCAGCAAAATAACAACGTGAAATGACCACATTTCAGGTTTCCTTGAGAACGTTCATAATAATTTAGTCCCTGGATAGTTCGCCAGTATTTTTTTCAAGTTAAACAAACTGGAATAATCGCCCAAGAGTTCCAAAAGCGAGAAGTAAAAATTCCAATTTCCTCGATTGCGATTGGTTTAAACAACACCTATTTCCCACTAATTCACTTGCCAAGTTATTATCGGACAATTTGTTATCGGACAGTTCAATAAGCCAGTCACATTCAAAGTAGTATTTTAAACGAACCAATCACATTCAAAGTTGTAGTTCAAATCCTTGTCTTCAATCACCATACATTTTGATTGTATAGTCAATTTCAGAGCGACATTAAACAATTTACGCTTCCTTTGTCAGTCTTTTTATGCAAATTTTCCCTTCCTTTTATAACTTGGCTCTTCTTTCTTTTTTCGGAAATTGTAATTTTTATGATTAATTGGCAATAAGACCTTCGTTTCGTCCAGTTCGGTCTGTAATCATACTCGTGAAAAACAAATCGGACTCCCACTGCGCGGTCGTCCGATTTTGTTATCACTCGTATGATTACAGACCCAATTGGACTCCATTCAGTCCTATTACCATTACAAATTTTCGTTGCGGTTGCCGTCGTGGTTGCTAAAGCTTCCTATAGTAAATACAAGCGCTGACGGTACGATCTGTAACGGGTATTACAGTAGTGGGTTTCCGTTTTTGCGTTCCCGTTGCCATTGGAATGCGATGGAGTTCCTTTTAAGCAATTCCGAACTCTCACCTGATTGTTTCCCCATGCGTCCTTAATGACAGGCCAGGTGAATCGTTAGTGAGGGGCTTTTGGGAATAAATGACACGCCATGTTGAAACGAGTTACAACCTCTGCAAAATCTGGTTTAGGTAATGTGAACAGGAAATAAAAAGTTACGATAAGTTACGATACGATACGAGTTTATTGTGTCATACGCTTAGCTATTCAGGTGTGACATTACATAATGAATTGGAACACCAAGCTAGTTTACAGGTATTCCACATAAATCAACAACATTTGCTGTGGTATTTTCGTTTTGTCAATTATGAAAATGATTTCTTTCCGACTTAATGACGTATGTAGGGGGTGGGGGCACTTTCAGCAGCATTTCAATCAGATTAGTGTACAAGGAATGTGACCATTTTTTCTAGTATGACGTTTAACTTCGAAAGGCGTATCAGCCTTAATATTGAGATTTTCGTATAAACTCTCCTCTTTCTCCTCGATCTCCTCTACACTAATTAGCTATTCGTTACGATTCTGTTGATTAGTCCAGTTGAGGCAAATGCTGGAAAAATCAAAGATGGCGGCTTTAGATGAGATGACGGCATCATCGACCTGTGACGACCAAATCTTGTCTATAGAAGAGACGGTGGTGAAAGCCATCTCGTCACCAAAATAAAACAACTGACTATAACGAGTAACCGGAATAATATAGGATCACGTCTTTATTTCGTTTCACTTGCTCGTTTTCTCGTTGATAGGAACACTTTTTCTCTGAAGGAATCGTTGATTGCTGTGATAAGGTACTTTCAAGTAGTTCAAGGCCTTGGCCAAGGGCTTTAATTAGGACAAATATGAAATAGCCAGCAATATCTGGTCAGAGGAATTAATTAAAAAGAAATAGAAACATAATGTAGATTTTTTTTATAGAGCAATTGGTATGCCACATGACCACCTCTATGCAAACAGCACCTCTCCGCACAATTGTCCCTTGTTCTAGAGAAAAAGTCATTCAGTTTAGCCAAAAATTCCACCTGCCACTATTTCTAACACGACTTTAGATGTAGAAAGTTAGTTGGTATAGCAACTAGAAGATATTTAAGTGTGTTTTACAAACAACACTAAATTATGCTGTCAGGTTTTTATTTGTTTTAGTTTTGTATTTGCCAAATAATAGCTGAGTCGATGAGCTAAAGAAAACACGCCGAGCCGCTGGGGGAGCCGCTGGGGGAGCCGCTGGGGAGCCGATGAGGGTCATTTGTCTTTAATTCAAATTTGATAACGGCCGTTATGATCGACTACCTTGGCCGATATCCTATAACGATGGCGATGTGGCGGCGAATGTGAAAAATTCGCGGCGTTACTTTAGGTCGTTATGAGCACGCTGCTTACAAGTTTTTTGGCATCGATCTTCGAAGATTACCTGGCCTTCATTTGCCCGAGGCTTGATGACGAGAGACGCGTGAAAGTGGGAGAAAGTGGACGAAATTCAGAAGGCGTTCAGCTGCGACGGCCTTTTTAATTACATACCTCGTTCTAATCTTATACTATTGCTGGGGGGTTCAGCGGCAACCGACTCAAAACGCCATAAAAACGCAAAAGGCCACACCAAGAGCATAAGGTAAGTGATCTTTATTCATCTGGCTTACATTATATCTACATTTGGGATTAATTAGGTGCAAAATTCGGTATATTACGGAACATTTCTCCCGATCACTTGAATCCAGCCGAGAACAGCCGTTTCAAAATAGAGAGAATGTATGAGATGATCAAATAGCGTGTGTGACATTACGCAGTTCGGATTGTCTGCCTGCACTGCATGTGATTTAACCCATTGACTACCGCAGGTTTTTACATTTTCGGAGTGATTTTCCACCTATAAACGATGAATAGCAATTCGTGACTCTTTATTTGAACTACCAGGGAAAAGTGGTGCTGTCCTAAGCCACTGGAGGCTCAAGGTTTCTGAAGACGTCATTTTGACGTAGCTATTTTTTATCCGTGAAGCGACAACAATGGCCCAAGTTCGGTTTGCTTGCGATTTCTGCTAAATTTACAGCCATTTTTCATCTTTAGCGGCTGCCTGATGAGCATCATTAAGCGTGACGGTAGCTAAGAGTCCACTTTCTCAAAGAATCGAGCAAGGTGATGTACTTTGTTGTTGAATTTGGCTTGTTACTCGACGAACTGGGAATTTTGCCGGTCGAACACTTAGTACCTTTGGGACTCGACTATTGATGAATTTCTCGACCTACCGCCACATATTTTGGAATTTCTGTGTACTGAAGATGACTACG
>JAEMWC010001466.1:105000-127500 GCA_016490735.1 Pachyseris speciosa
ACCAACAAAACAGTTTCTGTACCAACCGATCGACAAGTCAGGTCGCACAAAAGAGAAAGTAATGATATATAAACCCACCTCGTTCTTAAAGCCGCCACACGAACAAGACAGTTTCTGTACCAAACGATGGACAAGTCAGGTCGCGCAAAAGAGAAAGTAATGATATATAAACCCACCTCGTTCTTAAAAGCCGGCACACGAACAAGGCAGTTTCTGTACCAACCGATCGACAACGATTCCACTCGACCCGTCACCGGAAGTCACGTCGCGCAAAAGAGAAAGTAATAAACGTCGATCCTCCAAAGGTCAGGTCGAGCAAAAGAGAAAGTACTGATATGTAAGCTGGTGTATATCCCTCGTTGGTTCAGCCACGAGTCCAAACAAGCACGCTTTACTCGTGTATACCTCGTTGTTTAAACCAAAAGCAGAATACGAAACCGACAGAAACAAGCGTGCTACACATGTGTATTCTTCGTTCTTAAGCCACGAGGACAAACAAGCGCGCGTTAGTTATGTAGGTCCTTAAAACCGGCACACCAACAAGACAGTTTCTGTACCAACCGATGGACCCGATCACAGGACGTCGGATTGCAAAAGCATCAGTGTTGGCGGCCTTTCTTTTACAAACCCCTGAGACTGATAGACGCATCATCTTTGGTATTAAAAGAAAATATCTCACATATTATTTATTTCCTCGGGAGATTCATTAAACACAAAAAGGGCACTGCACCGCGCGTTAGCGGTTCAACTCCCTCTTCGCAATGCGGTAAAACACCATATTCCAGTCGACCGGCTAATCAAACTGACCGCTTATTTTTTTGTTTTTGGTCGTCCTTTCCAGAAGGGCCTTTTTTTTTTACACTTTTCTGCTTTCAAAATGATGTCACACTTTTCTGCTTACAAAATGTTGTCACCTCTTTCATTTGATTGATTCAAAGTTCAGAACAAAGACCGCTTCTCCACAGCGTAATGAATAAACCTTGTTTACCTATTTTATTACACTTCTGCTGGATTTCGCAGGTGACATAAGTAATGGTAATAGGACTGAGTGGAGTCCAATTCGGTCTGTAATCATACGAGTGATAACAAAATCGGATGACCGCGCAGCGGGAGTCCGATAGACGGGTTGACTCGGATCGCGACGGATCGACGACCCGACTCGATTTGATCGAACGGAGTCGAACCGCCAACATTTTCTACCCTCGCTGCCAGCCGTACTTGCTTAATTTTTTTAAGTCTCACGCAAACCGACTTCCCGAAAGACAGATCGACTTTTACAGAGACGGGTTGAGTCGGATCGCGACGGATCGACGACCCGACTCGATTTGATCGAACGGAGACGATCCGCCAACATTTTCTACCCTCCCTGACAGCCGTACTTGCTTAACTTTTTCTAAGTCTCGCCCAAACTGACTTCCGGTAAGACGGACCGACTTTGACAGAGACGGATCGAGTCGAGTCGAGACGGATCGACGACCCGACTCCATTTGATCGAACGGAGTCGATCCGCCAACATTTTGTGCCCTCCCTGACAGCCGTACTTGCTGAAATTTTTCTAAGTCTCGCGCAAACCGACTTCCGGAAAGACAGATCGACTTTTACAGAGACGGGTTGAGTCGGGTCGAGACGGATCGACGACCCGACTCGATTTGATCGAACGGAGTCGATCCGCAAACATGTTCTACCCTCGCTGCCAGCCGTACTTGCTGAAATTCCGGAAAGACAGTTCGACTTTTACAGAGACGGGTTGAGTCGGATCGCGACGGATCGACGACCCGACTCGATTTGATCGAACGGAGTCGAACCGCCAGCATTTTCTACCCTCGCTGCCAGCCGTACTTGCTTGATTTTTTTAAGTCTCGCGCAAACCGACTTCAGCTAAGACGAACCGACTTTTACAGAGACGGGTTGAGTCGGATCGCGACGGATCGACGACCCGACTCGATTTGATCGAACGGAGTCGATCCGCCAACATTTTCTACCCTCCCTGACAGCCGTACTTGCTTAACTTTTTCTAAGTCTCGCGCAAACTGACTTCCGGTAAGACGGACCGACTTTGACAGAGACGGGTCGAGTCGGGTCGAGACGGATCGACGACCCGACTCCATTTGATCGAACGGAGTCGATCCGCCAACATTTTCTACCCTCCCTGACGGCCATACTTGCTGAATTTAATAAGTGTCGCGCAAACCGACTTCCGGTAAGAGAGACCGTCTTTTGCACACGCGTCTCGCACAAACAGCCACTTCCGCGTAGCTACATTAACAACGAGGAAGAACGCGCGCGTGCTTTACAGAAGACGAAGGTTAAAATCATTACATTCCCTTTGGTGCGATCTGACTTCCGGTAAGTCCGATCGGACTCGACCCGACTCAGATCAGGTATATTGGACAACACTGTAAGACAAGCGAAAGCGAGAAGATTATCTTACGCGGAGGTCGAAATACTTAAGCCTGGTTTTCACCAGCGACGCAAGCAGAAGCGCAAGCCGCATAAGTAGCTTATGTTAAGTGAAAACGAATACTACACAAGCGAACGCAAGTATAATATAAGCGCTTGCGCTTGTGCTTGCGCTTATGCTTATGCTTGCGTCAAGCCCGTTTTCTCTGTGAAATAAGCGCTCTTGTGTTTGCGCTTGTGCTTGAGTCACTAATGAAAACAAGGCTTTATGTACAGTTATCGGTTTCGCAGCATTTTTTGGGCTAACAAAGACCAAATGGCACGGGTTTGTTTTCTAAGGAGTCTTGGTAAATTTTGGTCCCAAACCCTTGAGACCAGGTGTTGAATCCAACATGTTGCATTCGTTTGGCCACCTCGTTCAACACTGTGCAACATCGTCCAACAATGTTGGATTTAACAATGTTGAATGATGTTGCACTCGTTTGGCCGGGCCTTTACACATGGTGGTCATCTAGGCCTCAGAACCAGCCGCGTTTTTGTCATCTACGATGTCTGTCACTAGCGAGCAAGTATTCGACATCAAGGCCAACAATGTTCAGCTCATGTTTTCTTTTAAAGAACTACTCGCAGATACTGTCGGCAAGATCAAGCGTGCAAACGAGACGTCGGCCAAGCAGCAAATGACTGAAATTAAGAAACTGAAATACAACGAGCCGCACAAGTTCAGAAGGCGGGCTAACAAGGACCAATACAAGTTCAACCGTAAGCTCGCGGAGACAATTGTCAGCGCCAAGGCTGCCGCGGGGAGATCGCTTTTAGACAAAGTCAGGTCTGATCTCGACGAATGTGAGAAATTGATAGTTGAACGTTAAAAACAATAATAATAATAATAATAATAATAATAATAATAATAATAATAATAATAATTAATAATAGTTTATTACTTATTAGGCGCAAATTAACATCTGAATATGATCAAATGCGCCGTACAACTATTACTACCAATAATAATTACAATAAAATATACTTAAGAATACCTGAAATTTATAATCTAAAAAGGAGTCATTCTCACTATAACAGGCAAAAGCCTTCCTAAATAAATAAGTCTTTATTGTTGGTTTAAAAACCAAAACGTTATCGATGTCTCTGACACTTGCAGGCAGACTGTTCCACAATGCAGGGGCAGTTATTTGGAATGATCTGTCTCCCTGAGTTTTCTTTGTTTTTCCTATGGGTAACTGCAATAGTAGTTCTTCAGAAGAACGAAGCTGGTATTTACATTTGTCCTTTAATTGAACTAGATCGCAGATATAGGACGGCGCAAGTTGATATATTGCTTTAAACGTTAAAACTAAGATTTCAAACTCGATTCGATAGGTAACGGGTAGCCAATGCAAAGAAAATAAGACGGGTGTAATATGATTAAACCTTGGTGTTGAGCATACGAGCCGGGCAGCACTATTTTGAATGCGTTGTAACTTACTCATGTGTACCGCGGGAACTTTATAAAGAAGACTATTACCGTAATCTAAGCGGCCTATAACAATGGAGTGAACAAGCGTTTGTCGGTGGCATCATTGGTTAGGTACTTTCTGATCCGCCTCATATTGTAAATATGAAAAGACGCAGCTTTACATATGTTATTAATGTGTGGTATCATACTCATGTTCTGGTCAAAGCATGATCCCAAGTTCCTAACTGAAGTTACGAGAGCTATAATGCTCTCACCAACACTAAGACCATCAATGTTCACTTTAGCCAGTTGCTTTCTGGTGCCTATAATCATCAACTCCGTCTTACTATCATTCAGGCGTAGTTTGTCCTTGATCATCCACTATCGTATAGCCTGTATGCATTGCTCCATTGCCTTAACTGCGTCGTTTTGCGAACAAGCTGAGTCAGCATTGAATGATAGATACAACTGAGTATCGTCTGCGTATGCGTGCGATTGTGGTAGATAGTTATTAATAACCTCAAAAAGCTTACTCGCTTAGAAAGTAAACAGCAGTGGACCTAGGCATGATCCTTGAGGAACACCGCATTGCAAATTGAACTTCTTCGATAAATTTGGTCAAAAGACACGCGCTGCGATCTGTTGAGAAGGTAGGATGTAAACCACTGCAATGCCGATCCCCTGACTCCAAAGCTCGTACTGAGGCGATTCAATAACACTCCATGGTCAACTGTGTCAAACGCTGCACTCAAATCTAGTAACACAAGAAGGGTCACACGTTGAGAATCCAAGTTCATTAGGATGTCATTTTGCACTTTTAAAAGTGCAGTCTCAGTGCTGTGACACTTACGGTACGCTGACTGGAATGGAGGGTATAAGCCATGTGATGTCAAATGTGCATGCATTTGATCGAAGACGGCACGCAGAGGGGAAACTAACGCCTCCTTCCAGCAATCAGGAAATTCACCAAAGTGACCGGAAGTAGAACATCGAGACAGGAGACCACAAGCGACGTTGGAGCTGGATCAAGTGGACAAGATTTTTTTGCAGATTGTCGGACAAGCTTCAGGACTTCGTCCTCACTGAGAGGATGGAAAGCATATAGTGCTTTTTCCGGGCCAACTTCTGGATCCTCTGGTAAGACCATGTTTGCACGGGAGTTGACAGCCTTGTCAATATCCGAACGGATGGATTCTATTTTGCGGATAAAACAACAACAACAACAACAACACCAGCTTTATTACTAAATAATAATTGAACTTAATTTACAACATAATCTAATAATACAGGAATGGTAACATTTACTCAGAATAACTGAAAAGCTAATCGAGCTGAGTAAAATTAAGTAATGTTCAAGTATAAGAGATTGGTTGGCACTAAAGCTAGAGCAGAGCAGTTAATAAGTCAAAAAAAGAAGACAAAAATAAATAAATAAATAAATGAGAGAATAAATCAATAAATGAATAAATATATACCAGTTGAAAACTCATGAACAGTAAGACTGTAAGATGTCAAACTTGACTTTGTTTTTAAACGTTTTAAGGGGGAGGTGTTTAATGCTTTCATCAAGGTGATTCCAAACTTTAACAGCTGCAAGGCGAAAGTTGAATTTACCATAGTTTGTTTTGATGGCATTGATGTAATAGGTTGATTTAGAAGCAAGCCTGGTATTGTATGAGTGTAGAACAGATTTATCCACATAGAAGGGAAAAGACGGCACTTCCGTCTTAGCCAGCAGCTTTCTTAACGTGAGATGGAATGTCGCGCACGAATTCGCGTAATAGGTGCATGGCCGCCTGTGGCTTCTAATCCTCAGTCTGCGTTTGTCGACATACTTTCGCACATCAAACAAACAAACATCAGGCAAATCAATGGTACTGTAGTTAACACATCGTATTCCTGATAACAATAGGTAATTGCATCCATTGTCAGGAAAACAAACAGATAGCAAATCTATCGCACTGTAGTTAACACATCGCCATTCGGAACAATAAATAATTGCATCCATTGTTAGGAAGGCAAACAGCGTTCGCTAGATTTCCAAAATACAGCGATGGCGAATCCATTAAAGACAGCCTTTTCTCAGACCACAGACGATCTTGGGAGACCACAGCAACCACAGTTGCTCCATACGGAGTTAGTAAACATTCTCCGAGGTTATTCACGCTCAAAAAGAACTCTGGCAGGAACAAGTATAGTGAAACAACGGAGAGAACAAGGACGTGACCAACCTTCATTACGTATTCACCCTTGAACTGCACATCCTTCTTACCGACAAGTCATAATTCGGTTGAAGCACGGTCGGCGAATAAAAATAGCACGATTTAGCTGATGATTCAGAGGACGAAAAGCGCATCTACAGTGTAGAAAGGCGCGCCCGCGTAGCAATTTCTAGTTGTAAGAAGGCTTCTTCGAGGGCTTCCAGCAACAGAGCTTCGCCGGTTCGCGGGCAGGTTGTGTCTCCTAGTTCCCATTCTCGCCATCAACCCATCCAGTCTGGAGTTAATGTTACTGTCTTTCCGCCTCGCCGTCCAAGTATGGGTACCTGTTTCGCTTGTGGAAAACCCGGGCGCTGGCGTTCCCGCTGTCCATCATTGGCCAAGCGGACTGCTCCAGTTCTGAAATGACAAGAGGATCAGGACATTTCAGGTGTTGTTCTTCCTTGTAATTGTGATTTCAGTGATTTCTTTTCTGAGGCGGTTAGCGACCAAGTTTCCAGTTTCATTTCAGCTTCTGGCGATGTTATTGCCCTTGTTCGGGACACGTTTAAAGATTCTCAGAGTACTGTTTATATCGATAGTTCTTATCAAACCTCAGTTCGAGGAAGATTTAGAAAGTGTATTGATTTTGACGATCCTTGGAAGTTTCCCATTTTATTTTGAATGTACTTAGTGAAAGTTACAAAATTCCTTTCTTTCATCTTCCTACGCCTTTCTTTAAAGCGAACAATGCTTCCGCACGTTCCAGCAGTCTTTTTGAGTCTCAATCCGTTAATGTAAAGCCTGTGTGATGTGGCTGGGGAGACAAGGATACCTCAAAAATTAATGTGATCTGGTAAGCTGAAGCCACTCTAAAGGCACTAAGGCCAAATGGTAGCGGGCATTACCCCTTAAATCTACCAAAGCAAAGATTGAGCCCAAGCATCAGCAGCCATGGACAGCTGTTTCATTCTTGTTAGGCCTCATCAGCATGGCATAGCTAATGATCAGGCTCAAGTACCCACATATCAATAAAACAATGACCTACTTAATTCTCAACTTATCGAAGAAATGTTTTCCGCGTCGGACATTGTTAACCCGCTTTCTGTTTCTAGTCGCGGTTCTGGCAAACATATACTAATTTTGGATCTTAGGTATGTTAACGCTTTCATTTACAAGCAAAAGTTCAAGTGCGAAGATTTTTGTCCGTCGCTACGCAGATATTTGACAAGGGATATTATTTGTTCAAATTCAATTTGAAGTTTGGCTACCACCGTATTGAAATCTTTCCAGAGCATCCGCAAATTTCTTGCATTCGCTTGGGACTTTGGCACTGGCGTTTTCAGATATTTTCACTTTTGCGTTCTCCCGTTTGGCTTGTCTTCCGCACCATTCATATTCACCAAGATTCTCAAATCCTGGAGAAGTCAGGGTACAGTGGAACCTCGATTTAACGAACCTCTATATAACGAACCCTCGATATAACGAACGATATTCTTCAGCCCGACCTTTTAAAATGTATGGAAAAAGACCTCGATATAACGAACCCTCGATATAACGAACCAATTTCCCCAGTCCCTTGGTACTTCGTTAAATCGAGGTTCCACTGTATTCCGATTGCTATTTCCCTCGACGATGGCCTAGGAGGGGGAGCCTATTACGTTTCTGTCTTGCTCAAGTCTGGTTTCGTCCCCAACGCGGAAAAGTCCTTGTGGGATCTTGTTCAGATTATCACCTGGCTAGGGGTCATTCTCAACACATGTGACGGCTATGTTAAAGCTATCACCGAGCGTATTGACAAGTAAAGTTGTCTTCCGATCTCGCAGTTTTGTCTACGCTACAGCCTCCTCGCTCAGTTCATGTTAAACAAAGTGTTCCTAGCGTTGCAGGCCAGATTATTTCTCTTTCTAGTTGAGTACTAGTGGGGTCAGTCTCCCGCATTATGACCAGGCATCTTTTTTCAGTAGTGAATTCTGCCTTCTCCTGGGATAGTGAGGTCTTCCTGTCTGAAGATACACTTTCAGAAATTAATGTTTGGTCTAATAATGTCTCCTCCCTCAACGGTAGAGTTTATTGGGGTTGGGGAGTCCATCCGTTCCAGTTAAAGTGAGTTTTTCAGATGCTTCCGATTCAGCTTGTGGTGCATTTATCGAGTCTGACCCTGCATTGGTATTTCACCAGAAGTGGTCCCTACAAAAAGTGTTCAAAGCTCAACTTGGCTAGAGCTGAAGGCTGTTGGTCTTACCTTACAGGCCTTCGCAGCTCGTTTGTCCGATTCTAAAGTCATCTGGTATTCTGACGTGGCATCCATCCTTCTCAATGGCAGCAAGAAACCTGATTTGTAGGTCCTGGCTCTTCAAGTCTTCAAGAACTGTCTCGAATATCGCAAATCTCTTGACGTGAAGTGAATCCCGAGAGATCTCAATGTCAGAGCCGATTTTATCAGTAAGCTGATTGATTTTGAGGATTACTCTCTTAACGATGTCATTTTTGGGGGAATGAATAGTTTATGGGGTCCGCACACTGTTGACATGTTAGCTTGTTCTTATAATGCTAAGTTACCCAGATTTAACTTGCGGTTTTTTTTTTCAACCAGGCTGTGAGGCAGTAGAAGCCTTCTCTCAGGATTGGGGGAATGATAATAATTGGCTCTGCCCTCCGGTTTGCCTTATCGTCAGAGTTTTAAAGCACATGGAGTTGTTCCAAGCGGAGGGAACCTTAGTGATTCCGGTTTGGACGTCGTCCTTCTTCTGGAATGCATGCACCAGAGATGGCGTGAACTGGAATAACTTTATTATTGACTGGCTTTACCTGCCCAAGTTTCATGAGTTATTTGTGACAGGGAAAGCCTGCAATTCTCTTTTCGGTACCAGATTCCTAGATTTTGATGTCGTGACCCTTCGGGTGGACTTCCGTCGCCCCAGGCCCCCTTCTCGTCTAGCAGGATTTTGTACTAAGCCCTCCGGGAATTGTGACTCCTCCTGTTCTTAAGCGCTGCCTATGTTAACTACAACATACTGTTACTTTGTGTGCCTGTGTTTCTTTACCTTGCACGTTATAAAGGATTTATTTTTTATTCATAAATGATTTTTTTTTTCATGTTTTCAGTGCTCCTCACGTATTTTTCGTTTCATCCTAGATATTTTTTGCTCCAGTTTCTGGGACTTCAATCAAGACTCACTGCCAGACGCCTCGATTCGGAGGCTAGTGGACAGAGTAAAATCGACAATGCTTTTCTCAAAAGCCAGCAGTACTTCTCTTTTGTACTACCGAGCATTTCGCAAGTGGAAGGACTTGGCCGTTAGTACGCTAAGCGAGAATGGTTTCCCTGCTAATCCCTTTCATGTTGCTTTGTATTTACAGCACCTTATTGAAGAATCTCATTCTCCCAGTGTTATAGATTCTGCCTTTTATGGCATAAGGTGGGCCCATAGTTTGGCCGGTGTTCCCTCCCCTACGGATAACCCTATTGTCGAGGTGGTGAGGTCTGCCTCAAAAAGGATTCTTGGTACCCGTATCGTTAACCGCAAAGAGCCCATTTCGTCTGGTTTGATTCATGATATTATTAGCCGATCAAACCTTGATAACCCTGTTATGTCGCGCAATATCACTATGTATGTCCTGTCATTTGCTGGTTTCTTTGGTTTGACGTTTCGAGAATTAGAAGAAATATATTCTTTCATGAAGGGTTCATGATCATTTAAGTTCTTAAGAGTAAGAACGACCAACTTCGCAAGGGGAATGAAGTTATTATTTCTGAGCTTCCTAGTTGCGCTTGTCCTGTCAAACTGCTTAAAAGGTATCTTACTAAGTTCCAAATTTCTCCTGATTTCAGGGATCTGATTTTTAGGCCCATTTCCAGAGGGAAGGGCTCTTGTAAGTTAGTGGCTCTCGATAAGCCTATCAGTTATGGCACTCTTCGAGGAGCGTTCAAACGGGACCTCGAAAGCGTTGGGGGATTCCTCCAAATTCGGGCTCCATTCTCTACGTTTGGGAGGTGCTACAATGGCAGCCAACAATGGAACAATCACACGGTCGCTGGAAGTCGGTGCAAGCCAAAGATACTTATGTTGATGATGCTACATTTCTCGGGCTATGAGGGACCACGTTGCACGCCGCTTTTCTCAATTCTTTGTCACTCTATATAGGGTTCGGGTTGGTTCTCCACAGGCCCTCCCAAAATAAACTTATCTGGTTTTAGCTTGTATCGCTTTTGTTGTGGAGCGGAGACAGAATTCATAGGGTTTTTTTGCTAAAAGTGAGTTGGCGGGTGGGGGGTATTCAAGCTCCTATTTCTCCAAAGATTTTGATGGAGGACTGGGCATTGCTATGCATGTATCTTGTCACGTGACAGCTGGTCACGTGGCTATACTCGGCTCATTTGAACTCACTCTCTGGTCAGCCGAATCATTTGCAGAATTTACCTTGGAATGTGTCAAAATTGCCCTAAATTACTGTTTTTTGGGTCATTTGCTGGTGCCGCAGCTCATCATCAAGGGTTGAGAAGGCTTATAAACCTTGCCAATTTCAAACTACGAATGCAGAAAACTTTGTTCGAGCGATCTCTTCAATCTGCTGACCGTTTGTTGTTCGTGGACAAAGGGCCTCAAAGCAAATGAGCCTTGTCTCATCGGGCTCCAATCTTCACTGGTGGAAGTTTCATTGGAAGTTGAAGGTGCCCGGACAACTCTTGGTGCAAGATTGAAGCCTGGTCAGAGACTTGATCAGAAAATAGTAAATTGTTTTGGAGCAGCCTTAAGACCCTTTCCCGCTCAAAGATATCTGGAATTTCCCAGGATGCAACGGGATTAGATTCTTGTTGTTTGCCTGCTTGGTTGAGGTTGCTGATAAAAAGGGAGCTGAGAGAGCTCTTTTTGCCTTTTTCCCCAAACTTCCTCTTAAATTTGGAAGCAGAAGAGCTGTTTTGTAATGTTTACGCTCTGAATAAAAGATTCAGTTGAAAAAAGATTTGTCCAGACTGCTCGTTTGCGAGGTAAGATTTTCATTTCATTCTTGCAATAGTTTTGAGCTGATATATTGTTTACATCCCATCTCTATGCTATTACTTTGCTAGAGAAGTGCACTGTCATGCCAGTTTGATTTTTTCCCTTTGCTTCATGTATAACAAACACTTTTGCACTGATATTGCTGGAAAAGATGGCGAAACCTGACCACAGCAATTTTTTTCGTGACCCTATACAGGTTTGAAATTTGAAACTGGCATGGAATTTGCAGATTGCAACAATTATTTACTTTCCATGATTTTACTTTTACCAGCCTTTTAGGAATCAAATTTGAGGTAGACAAACGAAGCACTGTTGAAGACATCTGACAAAAGCTTGTTCTGTTACCATGGCAACAAGAGATTCAAAAATTATTGTGTTTTTTTATCATTCATGGCAACGAGTTGCATGATGGTGGTTTCTTCTGCATGAGTTTGATTTTGGAGAAAAAAGTAGTCTAGGTTACCATAGCACCTTAAGACAGAATTCAGATTTTTTAGACCCTGTCTAGGACATTTTACCCCAAATCATACCCTGTTTAAGATTAGAATGAAATAATTATACACTCGTTTCTTACTGTATTTTAATGCATTGGTAATGAAACAGGCCGTGTATACTCCACAGGACCATGGCTGCCTGAGAAGACAAGGCGAACGAGGTTTCCTAGCCTGAAGCAGCTGTAGCGATACCCTATATAAGACAGAAAGTGATGAAATCGATACCCCGTACAAAACACCCTGAAAACCATACCCTATCGGGCCGCGCGTCTCCGTTAAGGCATCCAAAAAAAAAAAAACGTCTCCAGTGTGAAATGTCAAGCGGTGTGAATTTCAAACGTACGCGCTCCCAGGAAAAATATAATTATTCAGATCTGGCAGCCTGCAAATAGCCACCAAAAGACCTTCTTAAAGCAGAGGGCGGTAGCTTTTCACCGCACGAAACACTCTAGCCACGTTGGAAATAAACCGACCAGCAATCGATATTTCAAATGAGGTCGCACTCAGGCTACGGTTGAATGATTCAGTACAATATTCAAATTTTGAAACTTTGAAACGAATAATGCAGTCCGTTCGCAATTAATATAATCAAAACTATTGTCGAATAATAGGCGGCACGTGCTGAGTATTTTGACTGCAAGAAAGTCTAATGTGACATCTGTAGCCAAAACTTCAGACGTCTTGAACTTTAATTTAATGCATAAAGGGCCTTCAGAGTAGATATTATAGTGTACCGAAAGAAGCCGTTTTTTGAGCTCGTGAAAACAGCACTTCAGAAACAGAAATGCATTGACGTGATCATGTGACCAGTCGAGTGGAACTACAAGATTTCAGTATAAAGAACACAGTCAAACGGTACGGACACCTCCTACAACAACTGAAGAGACAGCCATGAAATCACTTCTGCCATTCGTTTTGGTGCTGCTGCTGACTACAGTAACTTCGATTGCGGGTAACTAAACCAGAAATATTTCTCACTTTGCACAGAGATATCAATTTCGTGATGTTTTTAGCCTTCTTCTGGCGTTTGATACATCGCAGTCATGTAATAATCTGCACGACTTGTCAACGAGTCAGAATAACCACATGAAATAACCTTACTAATAGCAAGAAAATGTATGGTGCCTTGTATTTTAACGAGGTAAAGAAACTACGAGGAAACGTGTCATTTACTTTGCTGGATTTTCCATTTTCTAACCGAAAGCACAATGGTGATTGGTCAGCGGTTCTCAAACAAGATGGACGTGTGCAATTTGCTCTCGCTAGCCATCGGTGTACATACATACATACATACATACTTTATTGAGACTCCCTTCAACAGGACTTTTCAGTCACAATGTTAAGAGAAAAGAAAACTAATTTACAGTAATTTAATTAAAATCAAAATATATTCAAAATCATTCAAAATATATCCAAATTTACTTCGCATAGAACATATTATTAAAAAGTGTCCGCTTAAAAATATCAGTTTCTTTAGTATTCTTAATGTTGTCAGGTACTAGGTAGCCCATTCCATTCCCGTGGACCGCGAAAATAAAATGCCCTTTGTCCCATCGACAATCTACATCGGGGGATAACAAAATTATTACATCCCCTTGCGGTGCTCCTGTTGTGAACTGCTGAACGTTTAACAAAATATTTACCTTAATAGTCTGGAGCTAAACCATTTACACATTTATATGCTAAAACTAAATCATTAAATAAAACCTTTTCCGTAGTAGTAGTAGTGACTTTATTTAATGAGGGTAGCACATGACAGTATGGACAACTGATAACCCAGTGGCCCTCAAAACATTAAGAATATTTACACTAATATTTACACTAAACTACACATATATTTACACTAAATATTTACACTAAAAAAAATTAAATACATAAATTAATTAATTGATTAATTAATTAATTAATTAAAAATATATAGAATATTGTCCAAAGTTAAAAACTCAAGTCCTTTTTCTGAGTGACTAAAAATTTCTTAAAAAGGCTTGTCTTAAAACGTGAGTAACTGTCCAAAACTCTCAAAGATCTTGGTAAAGAGTTCCAATCCCTAATAGAACGAACTGTAAAAGAACGACCACCCTCCGTAACATAACTATATCTAGGACAAAACAAATTTAAGTTACATCTAACAATCTAATAGAGAGAGAGAGACCTGAGAGATATGGTCAAATTTCCTTAAACCTAATACAACTCTGGCAGCAAAATTTTGTACCAACTGTAGTTTGTGTAGATTACGTTTAGATGTGTTCCCCCACACTGAGGAACAATAAAACAATTTACTAAGAACAAAGCTATTTATAAGTAATAAAAGTGTTTTCTTGTCTAAGAGGTGTTTAATTCTACTAATCTGTACTAACTGGTTCATGCAACTAGAGGCTGTTTTAGTGGTATGTACATCATAGTTAAGATATTGATCAACATATACCCCGAGATCCTTAGCGAACGAAACTGGTGAGATAGTTTTGCCCAACAGAGTTAAGGAGATATGAGGTAGCCTCTTAAGAAGTTGTGCTGAGCCAACAACCACTAATTTTGTCTTCTCGGGGTTTATAAGTAAAGAATTCTCTGCACACCATCTACTGATGTTCCTAAGATCTTGATTTACGGCGGCCATAGCACTTGATGAGCAATTGACTATCATCAACATACGCAGCGGCTTGACTGTGGGTAATAGCACTGATTAAATCATTACTGTAGATAGTAAAAAGCACAGGACCCAAGATTGACCCCTGAGGTACTCCGTTTGTTAAAGGTAACAATTCCGAGACTGAATCTTCATATCGTACTCTCTGATATCTACTAGATAGATAGCTACTAAACCAAGAAGCTGCAGAAGTTTTTAGACCCAATTTTCGTAGTTTTCTTAATAACAGATTATGATTAAGGCTGTCAAAAGCTTTTGACATATCAAGCAGTACTAGTAATGACGCTGCTTTTTCATCAATTTCTTTCAAAATGTTATCTGTAACATTTATGAGGGCGGTTTCTGTCGAATGCATTTTCCTGTTGCCACTTTGATAAGTCGACAGTTTATCATATTTTGTCAAAAATTCCACAAACTGCTTGTGTTCCAGTGTATTGGCGATTATGTAGAAAAGAGTGACTTATTCTACTTTTCTTTTCTATTTCCTTCAACCATTTACTTATTTAACTTACTATGGGAAAGACTAGAGGTGCCTCTTACGATCAACAATCGACTTCTCAGGATTTGATCTTATTTTGAGACAAAATTAAATGACTGGATTTCCAACACTCTTCCTCAACTCACAAAGGATCTCATCATGTCTCACGCCCGTACTGCTGTTAATGAATACGTGTCCTCTACTCAGTTCAAGCAATCGCTTTCTGACTCCCTGCAATTCGACGTCGGGAACCTAAAGAATACATCGCTGGTATGGAAGAAGCGAACATGTCGTTAAGGGAACAACTGGATGACCTAGAACAGTATACTCGGCGTACTAATATTCGGATATTTGGAATCCCTGAGTCAACTGGCACTGACTCCGAAGACACTGACTCAAAGGCAATTGACTTCTTCTCAAAGGAACTTGGTATTACCGTGTCTCCAAACCATATTAGCCGTTCCCACCGCACAGGCAAGAGAGGTCGCACACCCAGGCTCATCATTGTTTGACTGCTCAGTATGTCTTGCAGCAATATTTCCATTTAACCATTTTGAAGACGATACAGATTTCTTTTTTGCTTTGTTTGATTTTGAATTTGCAGGAATTTTTGACCCCTGAGTCCTCTCATTTGTTAATGAACTTCAACCTTGATCCTGACCCCAATTTTTTCATTGCAAATTCACAATTACTTTCCAACTGTACCTACCTAACTTCTGCAGAATTTAACAAAATTACTTTTCCTCCGGATACATTTTCTGCTTTTCATGTCAATATTCGTAGCCTCCCTAAACACTTTGATGACTTATCAGAATATCTTCTTTCATTAAATATGCAGTTCTCTGTGGTAGCTGTCTCTGAAACTTGGTTAACCAGGTCTAATGCTGATCTTTTCAGCATTCCTGGCTTCCGTTTTATTTCTAACTTCAGAGAACATAAATCAGGTGGAGGAGTTGGTCTTTATATCCAGACTGGCCTGAGGTATAAACTTAGAACTGATCTTCAATCTTCTGATAATTCATTGTATGAATCAATTTTTGTGGAAATTATACAATCTCATGGTAAAAATGTTATTATTGGCTGCCTTTATAAACCCCCTGATGTTTCTGTTGGTGACTTAAATAAGTCCATTGAAGGTGTCTTATCAACCATTAGTTTTGTGAATAAACTATCATATCTTATGAGTGATTTCAATATTAACCTCCTTAACTCTCATTCCCATCAACCCACTAACGAGTTTCTCAATCTTATGACATCTAATTGCCTCTTTCCTCTAATCTCTAAACCCACCCGTATAACCTCCTCATCCGCAACTTTGATTGATAACATATATACAAACAATCTTGAACTTAGCATGCACAGTGGTATTCTTTATACTGATCTATCTGAACATCTTCCAGTTTTCCAGGTCACTAACTTGAAATTATCTCTTGAGCCACCATGCCAAAAGAGACTCACGCATTTTATTAACCCTGCAACAGTGTCAGTATTTAAGTCCAAACTGGAAGATACTGATTGGTCTCTAGTCTATACTGCCAGTTTGGTTAACGAGTCTTATGACACATTCTCTAACCTTCTTACTTCTGCATATCGGAAGTCATTTCCCCTTAAACCTGCAGGCTCTGAATTCCGACGCCCTTCAAAACCTTGGTTTTCTCAAGATCTTCTTGTGTCTTGTAAAAGGAAGAATGCTCTTTATAAACAATTCCAGTTAAATCCTACTACACTTAACAAGTCAAGATACAACAAATATCGTAATAAATACTATTTTCTCATTAAACTTGCTAGGAAAAAATATTTTCATGATAAACTGCTCTCTGTTAGCTCGGACTTGAGGAAGACATGGACAGTTATTAAACAGGTTATTTCTAAAAAGAAACCTGACTTACATTTTAGTCACATGAAAGATAACACTGGAACATACTCAGATCCAATTCGGATTGCTACACAGTTTAATAATTTTTTGCACATATAGGTCCTTCTTTGGCGAATAACATCCCACTCTCTCAGTCTACCCACAGAGATTTTTTGATTGGCCATTATACAAATTGTTTCTACATTACCCAACCTCTCCAACAGAGGTTGCTAATACAGTTTACTCCTCAAAAAATAGCAGGTGTGAGGGTTTCGATGGTCTTTGTATCTCCCCTATAAAAGAGACTATTGATTTAATAGCTGTGCCTTTGTCTCACATCTGTAATCTGTCATTCTCCCATGGTGTCTTCCCCACACAGCTCAAGAAAGCTAAGATCCTCCCTATCTTCAAATATGATGACCCTTCTTCGTTTTCCAACTATAGGCCTATTTCCATCCTTCCCTGTCTTTCTAAGGTTTTTGGAAACTCTTTTACAATAGAATTTTTGGATTTCTTATCCTTAACCACTATCAATATGGCTTCAGACCATGTTACTCTACCACTATGGCTATTCTTGAATTTGTTAACAATGTTTATGAAGGCTTTGAAAATAATGAATGCACTGTTGGAATTTTCTTAGACTTTAAGAAGGCATTTGATACGGTCAACCATCAGATACTTATTGATAAATTAAGCTTTTATGGTATTCGTGGTACTCCTTTAGCCTGGCTTACTAGTTATTTGACTGATAGGCAGCAATATGTTATGGTCAATAGTCATGTGTCTTCTAATAAAACAGTCAAGTGTGGGGTCCCTCAAGGTTCAGTCCTTGGCCCTCTTCTTTTCCTCTTATATATTAATGATCTTTTCCACTCCTCGAAGTATCTCTCGTTTATTCTCTTTGCAGACGATACTAATATTTTTTTTCGTCATAAAGACTTGGCTACTTTGGTAAACATTGTTAATCAAGAGCTCTCTTACGTCTCTTCTTGGTTTAATGCAAACAAGCTTACTGTCCACACCGACAAGTCGAAATTCATCATCTTCCATCCACGCCGTAAACAGATTGATCTCAGTCTCCGAAGTTAACATCTATATATATAACACGAAAATTTGGTTTATCAACGGAGTTGATAATGTAAATTGAGCACCGTACAGGGATTCGATTAGCTGACGTTTCGAGCGTTAACCCTTCGTCGGAGCGAATCCGACGAATTGATTCGCTCCGACGAAGGGCTAACGCTCGAAACGTCAGCTAATCGAATCCCTGTACGGTGGTCAATTTACATTATCAACTCCATTGATAAACCAAATTTTCGTGTTTCACTCCCCCACCGACGCAGCACCACAGTTTCTTTAGAAACTAATCCCCTTTATATAAATAACACTCTGGTAGCCCGGGTGGAGAAATGCGCATTTCTCGGAATCATTATTCACGAAAATCTTTCATGGAAACATCATATTACTAATGTCTGTGATAAGGTTGCTAAGGTTATTGGAATTTTACATAAGTCAAGACGATGTCTACCCTCGGATACCCTTAAAACCTTATATAATTCTCTTTTTTACCGTACATCAATTACTGTAATTTGATTTGGGCGTGTACATTCGACTCTTACCTCGAACCACTTTTTATACTACAAAAGAAAGCCATTCGCATTATTACACTTTCTCCTCCACGAACACATTCTATGCCTCTCTTTTCCAAGCTTAATATTCTTCCGCTTCACTTGCTCTATAAATTCCATGTCTCTTGTTTTGTTTTCTCATATTTCAATCGCCTTCTGCCTGCCTCTCTTTCTTCATTTCTACATCTTAACCGTGAGTATCATGATTATTTAACGCGCTCTCGTTTTAACTTACACAAAATTTCGCGTAGGTATTAATTTGCTATTTGCTCTCAAGCCCCAACTATTTGGAATGATATCCCTTTGACTTTACGCAACAGCCTTACCATCAGCAACTTTAAAAAGAAGCTTAAATCGTATTTCTTAAGTCTGAATTAAATCTCTGAGCTACCAATATTGTGAATGTTATACTGAACTTCTGACATTATACCTGGATTGCTGTCATTCGTTTTGCATTTCTATAGGTCTACAGGTACCCATCTTTTCTATCTAGTTTATTAGCTAGCCTAGTCTACTGCTCTTTGTAAAGTAGTCTATGTCTCTGACCAAAAGCCATTTAAGCCCCTGGCTTTGGCCCAACTTATGATTACTTTGTATAGAATTTTGTGTGGAATAAACAAACAACAATAAACACAATGTAAGATGTATGCAAAGGCAAGACAGCATACAATCGGCAGATATTTGTAGCTTTCGCAAGAGCGGGATAACCGTGTCGTGATTTGTTGATTATTTGCAGGCCAGTGCGATACTTTTTGGTACAAGGGAAGCAGTTTCATGAATTCAGCTCGTGCCCACAAAGACTTCCGCTCAGCCATGGAGAAAATCAACTCATTTGCCTCCCAGTGTAATGTAAAGGTTAGTATAATTTACGCCGAAAGATAATAAGTAATGGTAATAGGACTGAATGGAGTCCAATTCGGTCTGTAATCATACGAGTGACAACAAAATCGGACGACCGCGCAGCGGGAGTCCGATTTCTTTATCACGAGTATGATTACAGACCGAATTGGACTCCATTCAGTCCTATTGGAAGACACGAAGTCTTATTACAAATTAATCATAAAGATTACAATTACCGAGAAAAAAAAACGGTAGTGTGACAGCGTGTCCGAATGTCGTTTAAGAGAGTTGCCCAAAACGATAAGACGACGGAAAGATAAAGATGAATTAACCCTTGAAGGACAAGTACTGCTCGAGGTTATGCATGCTATGTCTTATATGCACACGTAAAATATTAGCAAATTTATCCACGAGGCACAGTTTAAAACTAGTCAAGGATCCGTGAACTTTACTCTAATTCCTTTTGCGTAACTGCGGGCATTGTACTCGCTCCTAGTAAAGGTACACAGTTATTGATGTCAAGTATCAATATACATTATCGATATTCGTGTCGATCTTCCCAAAAGAAGTATATGGAAAAATATTGATTCGAGAGATAACGATTGTTTTGACACCTATTGTGCATACTAATCATGTGACCTGATGGACAAGTAGTCGCTTCCGTATTCTACACTTTGTTTGAAGGAATTATTTTCTTCACTTGAGTAGAGTACAATGCTTTTTACCCGAACAATCCGAATACTTTTCTCACAGTTACAATCGTACACTGCTCGTTCACAGCCTGAGCACTACCTTCAGCGACGACGTCACCATAAAATCATTCGTGATATTGGAATATGCCAGATACCGCTCAACATCGCATGCACTCTTAATTATTGGACGGTTTGAAAAACTGACATGGGTGTCGTTACATGACTTCAGCGAGCGAATCGTCCACGGGGGTTCCGAGTTCCAGAGTCTACAATGATCTGAAATGTTCCATGTCCATTTCAAAGGACCTAAATATTGTTGTGGAGCGAGAGAGGAGAAAACGCTTAAGGCGCGTTTGTTTTCAATGGCCCCTAAGATGAAGCGGAAATGCGAAAAAAGTTTGATGAATTAACACAAGGTATCTAAGATCACGTCAGAGAGTAACATGGAAACGAACCAAGAGACATTGAACTAAGAATTTTTTTCAGAGTAAGCTAGCTTGGCTGTCTAGTTTTCGATATGCTTTTCATTAAAGACATAATTCATTATAGTTATTGTATTTTTATTTATTATATCTCTCAATTAGTACGCGCGCTGTGATTGGTCCATTTTGCGGGCCGTATTCTACAGTACGGCCCGCTTGACTTCAACTAGTTTTTTTTCCTGCGCACCGGATTAACCTCAGAGATATAATAAATATCTTACTAACCTCGTTTTCTCGGTCCGTACTGTAAGTTACGGATCCTCGTTTTTTCCCATTAATTCATGGCCCGCGCGCTTCGCGCTTGGGCCATAAATCAACGAGAAAAAACTCGGTCCGTAACTTACGGTACGGACCTCGAACTCGGTTAGTAAGAGGTATATATAAATAAATAAATAAATTATTATTATTATTTTTTTTTTTTTTAAGACAAACTCAACACTAAACAAATAGTCTGTCTCAATCCGCGCAGTTATTTGTATAGCGCAGAGTATTTTCTTTTATTCGTTCGTTTCTTAAACATTTTCCTTTTGTACTTTCCTTTGTTATGTTTATACTTTTTGTTAATTTCATTTGCAAATGGTAAATGGTCCTTGTTTCAATGCACCATTGTTGCCATATCATCGAGACAAAATTGCAGCATAACCTTAACTGGTAATCAGCACAAACTACAATCTTGGACAGAAATCTTGGCACAAATTTGCACTTGTGGCTCTTTACACACGCTGCATACAAAGATTCGTGCGAGATTCAAAGTACACGTGCCCTCCCCCTCCCCCCTTCCTCTCCCCCCTCCCTCTCCCCCCTCCCCCCCTTACCCCTTACACACACACACGTCAGACAATGTGGAAAACATGTACCCACAAATTTTTTGGACCTTCAACATTGTATTGGGTGGGGGGGACCTGTAACAGACTTTTAAACTATAGCACCGCGTTTGGGAGTAATGGTCAAATCAACGAATATTACAAGTTTTCAGTGAGCTGTCCCAAGGAATTTTGTCCGTGATTGTAGATGCAGTTAGACTTTGCACGCGCTAAATAAAATTGCTAACACAGCGCCACATGACTTTTTTAGGTGTACGTGACCAGCTCCTTCCGAAAGTCCGGTCAGGTAATAGGAGGGGCCATCGTGAAACCCGCGAAACGCAGCAACCACTATGTGGGGCACGCTATTGACATGAATGTGGTGGATGGCTCATTCTGGTGCAACAGCAACTGCCTTCGATACAACCTTGACAAGCATAACAACGTGAAGTGTTTCATTACGAAGATCAGATATGACTCTGATCTTCGATGGGGAGGGGATTTTACCGCAGTAGATGTGGTCCACATCGATGATGGCCTCAATATCTATCATTCAAACGACTACGACAAGCTGTACAACCTGCTGCAGAAAAATTGCGCTTAACCCTTTGACTACCAAATACGCATACATGCGTAGAATATACCGCTTTTGCTTTTATGATTTATTTCTTGTTTAAATTTTGTCACAAAGACATAATAATGTGTAAATAGCGCTAAATGGTGCTTTTTGCAATTACCAAATCCAAAACAAAACGACAACAATACCCGAATTCCGCTGCATAGCACAGTTTGTTTGGCAACAAAGCCCAAAATGCCAGTCTTTTACCTAAAATTACACATTTTCGTGGTCAACTTTTTAATAAAAAACATTGCCCAAAAATCAAAATTCTACATTTACAGCAAACCTTAAGGCCAGGCCTTGGCATTTGGATGGAAATTTTAGTCTCACTTTTTCCGCGGGCCACGCTTTAGCCATTTTATTGGAGCCAGTCTCGCGTATCTCAAGTTGTCTTGTTCACGCCCCAAAAGGATTCTGGGAAAGGCAACTATTCCACGAACATAGAACCCTTCCATTTCCTATTTCAAAGTCGGGCCACCCTGTACTACCAGGAAAATATGACGTCGATTGAACTTTTTACCAGTCAAAACTAGTCCAAATTGCCTTGGTAGGTCTTGGAATCCTTCCACAAAGTTAGCAGAGAGACAGCTTCGACTATCCACCGCCATATTGGCTACGAAGCATATTTGGCGTCTCATTCCGCAAGAAACCGTCTCTCACCTCTGGCTTCTTTCAAAGGCTTGCCTTTACCCACATTCCAGCTTAATGATGCCAGCCTGGGGGCCTTTGAGGAGGAAAATGGCTAGAAAAACACTTATAAAGCGGCAAATTTACCCGCCACAATCAAGTTTGTTGACTCGGTAAACGAACAACAGCCGCTAATGTGCGTGACGTCACACCTTTAGAGTGAGCCGTGACACAAGACCGCTGTTATTTCCATCGCAACCCCTTAAATGGAGAAGATTAGT
>JAEMWC010001466.1:132500-154269 GCA_016490735.1 Pachyseris speciosa
GTTGTTACAGCTATATATGCGCGTTTTTACTGTAACAGAGTAGATTTAATCACAACTGGGCCGCAACTTTGGGTTTCTGTCAGGACCACTATCTCCTATACATGTAAATCCTAAAAAGGGTTGACACAGCCCCTTTTATGCCAAATGGAACATTAAAGCCAGACGAAAACACAAACGAACAGCCCCTTACAACCACTTGACCTCCCAATCGGTCGATAAGAACCCGCAGTGATCAATCTCACCTGAGTTGTGGCCCATCAGGGGGAATAATAAGTCTTTTTATTTCTCGCCCAGTTGATGCCATGACGCCTTCTTCAATTAAAGCCCGCAGTTCACCCAGTCCAGTTTTATTCACAGCCGAGATTGTTGCGCGTTTGCTGCTCTGCACACCAGGTTTGACTACCAAGCTTTTTTTGTCACTGTCGTGGGGAAAAAGGGAGTCAGTGTTGATTTCAAAGTCTCAAACAATTAAAAAAGGAGTAAGAATGAAATTTGGAGCATCAATTAGCAAAAAGTCGCCAAATCAATGTTTCACTTCATGGGCACTCCCTTCCTCGCCGAAGCCCATGTGCCCTTCTATAGTTCGCATAAAGGGAAGGATTGGAGATCTCGCAGTTTCTACCAAAAACTACTTGACTGCGTATGCGTCCTGCCCAATCGTACTTCTTTATAGCATTCGTGACATTTAGGGTTCGATTGTTCGAAAGCTGATTGACGCTAATTAATCCAGGATTTACAGTTAACCAAGGTTTTGTTGTTACTCTTTAAGAATGTTTTTGACAATAAAGTGTTAAGCTCAAGGTGAAGAGACGTTCAAGAGAAACTCTAAGAGTAAATGTATTGGGAAATATCTATACTGTATAGTATTAAACAAGAATCAAGTATAGCCCGGGGTTATAGCCAATTCACCCCCTGCCAGATGGGTTTCTTGACCATGTTATGCTTATTTGTTTCTGTATTTGCTCGGCCCCACTAGCCTTTGTGCTATAAATACTCTCGAGGGTTTTCGTGCTTTGAACAACTGGGTCCCAGTCTCATCCAAATGACACATGCACTCAGTTTCACGAGCTTGAGTTTTTTCTTTCTTGCTTTGCCCTTCATAGCATCGTTTCACCCCAGATTTTCGTGGTATACATACCAAAGATCCGCCTTGTTTTGAACTTCGATCATGTTGTCAATCAGAGATGCCTTTAAGCTGAGTTGTTTCTGCAGGACTGACAGGACATCTTCCAGCTGAGAGTCGCATTCAGGATGGCTAATGTCACGAACATGGACAACTAAATCCTGCGCAACAAAATAAAGAAAAAAAAATTGACTGGAAAATCTACAATAAGTATGGTCAACAATACCAACGGGAACTCAACGTCCCCAGGTTTTCTCTTGTGACATAAATACAAGGATCATCGATTCCGTAGATTATGAGAATATTAAGCTTAAGAGACGACGACGACAACGGCGACGAGAAAACCACAAAATAAGAAGTTGAACGAGCAGAAACAATCGCTCTGCACGTGCATCTCACATTTTGACGCATTTCTTTGCCATCCTCCGCAAAACAACAACGTGAAATTACTAAATTCTAGCGAGCGACGGGAACGTTTTCCGTCTTTTTCTCTTCTTTAACACCGTTTCTACAAATTCAGTTCCTGGATAGTTCGCCCATACTTTAAACGTTCAACAACTAAGTCTGGAAAATAAAAGTGTTAATTTGCTTCACACATTACCTTCGAACATTAGCTTTCGTACCTTTATGTGAATTAGCTGCAAAATAAAGTGTTATCACTTTTAACATTAACTTCTTGGCTTTTGTTTTAGACTGAAATGTACCAGATCAATGAAAGAGAGAACATACAGTGTAGTTCGTAATGCGCATGATGTGTTTCAGTTTCTATTTTATTTCATTCCCTACCGGTTGACTTTTTAGTTTGTGCGATTTTGTTAATGGAAAATGTCTTTAGTCTCTTTTCATTCTATACAAATTTAGTAAAACTGGCTCTAAACAGTAATACTAGCAAATTAAATGACGGTAATGAACTCAGGTCAAACTGAAATCGGATGTCGAAAACCAGGGCGTAGCGAGGGTTTTGAATAGTCGTAGGCTTGTTTTTAACGCGAGAGTCGTTATCACGCGTGTATCTAACGCAGAAGTTGTGAACTTCTGGGGAGTCTGGGGGCATGCTCCCCCGGGATTTTTTTTTTTTTTTGACTGAAACCTCTAAAACGCCATTTCATGCATTCCTCAGACTCGAAAAGATATATACTCTGAATTTTACCATAATTTTGAACCAGAGAACCGTCAATATTTTTAGCATCCAGTATTCCCTAAGCAAGAAATGGCCGTTTTATTTGCCATGAATGAATGTGAACTGAATTCCCCTTTACCACGTACACAAATTTGAGAACGAAAAAAACTATTCCTAGAAGAAACTGTCGATGGTTCCGCTTCGCCATGGCTGCCCAGGAGTTTCGCTGTCTTGGTAGTTGAGGAAACGAGGACTCCGAAGATCTAAGACCTCAAAAACACGAAAACGAAGACCCCAAAACACGAAAACGAAGACCCAATGTTTTAGGGTCTTCGTTTTCGTGTTTTGGGGTCTTAGATGTTCGGTCTTCGTTTTCTCAACTACCCGCTGTCTTGCCGCCATATATAACCACTGTACGATTGTCGGTAGCACTTTTCAGCCTGCGGGCTCCTAAGTTTTCCCATGCTTTCGTGGATAAGTTGATAAATTGCGTTTCCTTTTTATAACATTCGCGACGAATTTCAGGAAATTCACAACGGCACCATAATATATAGGATGGGCAGGCTGAAATTTGTAGGCCCGGGCCTACTGGCCTATAGGAATGTAGGTTGTTTAGCCCCCAAGTCGATTAGCCCCCAGCCTGTTAGCCCCAACCAGAAGTCGAAAAATTACTTTCCAATAAAGGCAATTAAGACGAAAGAGATGCTAAAATTTCAAAATGAAGGAAATTAACGCGACCACACATAGAAACGGAAATTGTAGAGACAACAGGAACAAATTTATCGTAACACACTGTTAACAAGTTAACAAAATCCAAACCCAAACGAATCTCGCTATTTCGAGCGTTCTTTTCAGCGCCAACGATACCGGTGGATCTCCACCCTAATAAACAATGCTAAAAAAAATCCAAACTATATAAATATTGTAAACGATTTAAGCTTACTGTTTAAACTGTGCGAAAGTAGTGCGCAAAATAAAAGCTACAGTTTCCTTGTTGTCAAAAATGTTTGGAGTGTATCAAAAATTTGGGACATAAATAATGGAAATTAACGCGCCACTTAATTAATAGCACGGAAATTAACGCTCACAAAAATTAACTTGAATTTCCCAAATTCACGTTTATTTCATGAGTTAATTTTCTATAATAAGATAAAACTTGTGGTTAGGGCTAACAGGCTAGGGGCTAATCGACTTGGGGGCTAATTGACCGGATTACCGCCTATAGGCTCGCTACGCCCCTGAAAACGCACGGCCAAAGATTCACTGTCTGGTCTACTGTAAATAGACACAATACTAATACTAATGCTAATGCTAAAAAAACGGACTGAAGAGACCTGTTTAGAATCTAATTCTAATTCTTTTTTTCTCTTTATCGAACCGGGCGAACTTGAATAATATAATTTATTATAATTTTACATTTTATATATGTAAAAGGATTTTTCCCTCTTCGAGGTTTTTGCAAAACTAAAAACAAAAAAATCACCGTGTCAAATAAGAAACAAGACGCTTGGAGGCGTTTACGTGGCATGCGATGGTTGACGTATGGCTGCTTGTGTCAGTATGTGTTTTTAAACACATACGTACAAATATTACAAAAAATCCACAAAATTGCAACCCAGTTCTTTTGCTGTCAATCAAAGGCTGAGGACAATGCAAAAACATTTCAAACATTTCCACAGCTGAAAACAAAAAACGTGTCGATTTGCGTTGACGCGATGTAGAATAACAAGTGAACTCACTCGCAGGTTCGATTCATGAAAGCACACGCAGACCCAAAGCAAATACAGTGTAAATGTGAGCAACTGCAAGTGAACATACTGATTCGATTGGAAAACTTGCTGGTTCGACCAGTGAAAAACACAAGTTTAAGGCACAGTCTGTGCAGTTATTCACGGATCAATACACAAAACCAAAGCAAATAAATGGCATGAGCAACGGCAGATTATAGATTTTGAGAAAGACTGGTGTACAGGGTAACAAATTAGTCCATGAAGCATGGCTGGAGAAAAATGGGGTGCTACAACTGTAGTTAGTGTGCCTCCTCAGTTATGCTCAAATTGCTTGCAGGTCACATGCAAAAATTTGTTTCATGTCCGAGCAAAATCGAAAAACGACCTAAAACTACACATAGGCTGTTTATGCTCTCAGCCCTTCAATTACAGAATATTCAATAGGAAAAGAGCAAACTTACTGAATCTGCAATATCTTCCAAAGTGGCAGAGAATGACTCCACAAGTTCCGGTGGCAAATCTGACACAAACCCAACAGTGTCAATAAACAGAACCACCATCCCGATGGAAGCTTCCCTGGATGGGCCGTCACATCAAGAGTTGCAAACAGTTTATCTTCAGGGTGCATTTTGGCCTCACCAGTCAAGGCTTTTATCAAAGTTGTCTTGCCTGTAGTAACATAGCAATTTAGACATTGTGAATGCTTCAATGAATATTCACCCGTACACCACATGATTTTTTAAGTGGTGATTTTTCTCCGGTACTCCGGTTTTCCCCTCATCTCCTATAACCCAGAACCATCTCCCCAAAAACCAACACTTCTAAATTCCAATTCGATATGAATGCTCCAATGTTTAATACATGAGCCCCTGGCTCGAGAGATTAAGCAACCACTCCTCACGCTATCGAGCTGAAATAAATTAATTTGTTTGATTTGATTTTGATATTTGCAGTGGTTTAATAATGACCCATCTATACAGGACTGGTGGTTTGCATCAATTGATCAACAATGTTACACACCCGGGGGGGGGGGGGGGGGGGATAAAACAATTTTAATACGGGGAGGCTCCGCCCCGAGGTCCGACCCTTTACCCTTTTATATACCATTTTTGATAGAAAAGGTACCCCTTTCGTATACCTAAAACAGGATGTCTTCTTGTCATTTTCACGTAGTGTTCAAGAAATTAAAACAGTACAGTCACAAGGTATGTGTGTTTTAATGAAAGGCCCTTTTAAATACCTCTATGACAGATTTCCCTACCCTTTCATATACTTCGACTTGTGAAATCCCTACCCTTTCATATACCTGAAGCGTGAAAAAGGTACCCCTTTCGGGAGGAGCCTCCCCGTATAGGCCATTATAGGGAGTACCCCCAACCGGGGTTACACACTCAGAAAAATGAGATTGAAACATACATGTAGACACAACCATGCTGATACAGTGTAAATAAATTGTGTGTCCTGTAGAGGATTAACCATTGATCATTATTTTGATATTTTTAAGGAGTCACAGGGTGTATGTACATGTAGTAATAATTACTACATGTACATACATGTACGTACGTACATACAGCACTCCCCCCACCCCTATTCCCAATAACATGCCAGTCTATAAGAAGTGTACTCACATCATCTTGTTGCCAGTACCAATAATTATTATTATTTATACATTGTGTACACTAGTGTCAGAGACAATGCAGAATACAGTAATTATTTACTTAGTCTCAAACTATGGGCTGCCAATGCACAAACCACTACAGTCAGCACAATCAAAGCACCTGTGGGCCAACCAACAACTGCACCACCATGCCTCTACTGGGTGTGCTTTTTTTTTTAGCACACTGGCCCTAGTTGTTCAAAGGATGGACAGAGCTATCCACTGGATAAATCACTATCCAGTAAATATAAACTCAATTGCTTTTGATAGTGCTTATCTGCTGGATAGAGATTTATCCAGTGGATACAACACTACCCACCTTTTGAACAACTGAGGCCCAAATTAATTAGCATTAACATTAATTTTCATATCACAATTTTCGGCATTCAATTAAGGGGAAAATATTCTGCTTAACATACCACCATAATTAAACATGGTGAGCATTTTGTTGATCTATTTTAATCTCACATTGTGCCTTAGTAACATTGAGGTCACATACAGTACCTGCATTAGTGTACCCTACAACAGCCACAGTTGGCATGTGCCTTTTGTGACGTTCATGTCTAACATGTTCTCGGTGTTTTTTAATGGACTGTAGCTTCTTTTTCAATTTTTGTTCCCTTTCAAACAGAACTCTTTTCTCTTTCTCCAGATGCGTTTCTCCAGGTCCACCAATTGCATGCATTCCACCCCTCTGCTGATCATAGCTGCTACCTTCTTCTCCTCCATGTGCCAGTCTGGACCTGTAGAAACCAGATCTCAGTAACAATAATAAAGGTTATTAATTACGTCTACATCTACCACAAAGGGCCCCCCTTGTGGGGCTTGAGTGCTGAAAAATTACCTTAATCCAGCAACACCTTGAATCACAGCTTTTGCTGTGATTTACAAGTAATTTTTTGGGTTTTGTTTAGTACACAGACTGAAGCCTACTTAGCTTTGATGAATAAGCAGTCCTCTTAAACTCACTTTTAACTAGCATCATGTTGGCAACTGTAATAGCTCAACTTGGGATCCTTTCTGATTGCTATACTCAATACAAAATCAGTATGTATAATAGAAGGGGAGAAAAAGGAGGTAAAGACAAGTTTCCAACCTCCATTAACATTTACTTCTGCTTCCTTCTGCCCCTCCCTAGTCAGTACTTCACATAATTATTTTTGTTCCTTTCTGACAGAAAACATTACTATAAAATGTTGTGGAAACTTTCCAATTTCTCCAGGTTCCTGCCACTTTCAAAATCCAGCTGCCAAACTCCTCCCCACTTCACTCATGCCCCTTGTCCCTGTCACCCTCCCCACCAAATGGACTAGCTAATAATATTTAAGACACCCATCACATAATAATAACAACAACAACAACATCAACAATAATACCTTACTAAGTCTTAAGCTTGTATTGTGCACACATGCTACAGTGTACATGACATATCATAGGGCAGAGCTATCAGTGACAAGTTTTGAAAACTGGATTCCTGGCAGTAAGAATGATATTTTGTGGCAGGCAGAGAAATGTAAATTGTAAATGAGAAAAATCAGAAACATTTCTAATCAATACCATATCATGCCACCAAATGGAAAAAACAAAAATTTAATGCTCAAACAAGGGAATCACCACAGAAGGCATGCAAGAAATTCAAAGAACCAGGAACAAGGAAAGAGTATTCAGTGCCTCTAATTCCCTTCTACAAATATAAGATACATACTATGTGTACTGCCGACTGGTTAGCTCAGTTGGTAGAGCACCGGACTACCGTGTGGGAGCTACTAGTCACAGGTTCAAACCCCAGCCAGACCAATACTCAGGGTCTTTAAAAATTTGAAGAGAAGGTGTTGCCTTTGTTTTAAAATGACATCTGCAAATGGTTAGACTTTCTAATCTTCCCGGATAAGGATGATACACCGTAGGCCCCCGGTCTCAAAACTCTTCATGATTCACAGATTCTGTGCAATGTTAAAGAACCCACACACTGTTCAAAAAGAGTAGGTAATGTAGTTCCAGCTGTGGGGGTCTATCAATAGAGACCTTAAGCAACTCCCGATGATGACGCCAAAATCGACGACTGGAAGTAAAAATGCAATAATTATTTGTAGCTACCACGCATGTCTGTCACAAAAGTTGAGTCGTCGTTCAGCTGTCGACGTCGGGTGACACATGGTTTTGAGGTTGTCTTCTGGAGGTGAGTATTCGTATCATTTTCTCTTTTCCTTCACATTTTAAGAAAACAAATCACATGAAAAAGTTGTTTTGGGCTTTCTGAGATCCGAGATATAGCTTCTGGTGCTATTTGATGAGTTTGGAGGTTTTTATTCACTTGAGAAATTTCTCGTCTTTAGAATCGGAGATGGCTTCTTCGAGTTGTAAACAAACAACTCAAAAAAACTCAAAACACTACATCAGTACGTGCTATCCTTGGAGTTTTATATTCATATAGGCTCAGAGGGAATGTGGCTATGAAAGTACTTTTTTATTCTTTCAAGCAATAATTATATTCCAGTGCAAAAATACAACGAAAACTGTATTTGTGGCAAGGCGGCTTCTTGGAAGCGCCAAAACATTTCCGAGAAATGTTTACCATCCTTTGATGTTTTATGGCAGATTTTGACAAAAGGACAATCCGCCCACTGTTTAAGCTGCCAAGTATTCTTTACAATTTCTTTAAGTCTAATGATTTGATTATATGCATTTTTTAAAGCTTGCTTGTGTGAATTATTGCACACACGATGAAGGTTGTAAATAGCTATTTTATTTTTCAGGAACACACAGAGTGCTTCCATTCCAGTGGAAATGTTTCATTGGAGATGGGATCTGTAGCACTTTTTCTAGTCGCAGAATGTGTCGCTTCTCAAAACAAACTCAGCTACGATAGTGTCGAAATCAAACTGGACGAAAGAATAATCAGACAGAAAGTCGCGGTTTATAGAAGTGTTGAGCTCATTCGCAGCAAGAAATACCACATCATCCAACCATTCCTTACAGTATGCAAACAATAAAGCTTCTTGAGTAGCTCTAAGGGAGGCCATAGTTAACTCATTAACTAGCAAATAAAAAACCTGTTGTCTTCGCGTTTGCTTAGTGTTGTGTTTCCTGCCGAAAGACATGGACCTTGACCTCGTCTCTCACACTCACGGACGGCATCCACTAGGCCATCATCGTGAGTTGCTTAAGGTCTCTAATCTATCATTCTATGGTTGGGGTGGTATTAATGCTCTGAGATATGAGCTACTCTAAAATCTAAGGGTAAAGTAAGTCTATGTATGTATGTACAGGTATGTAGGTGTAAAGTATACAATAGTAACTTGGAGAATTTGCTTAAACACCATGTCAATTTATCCAATATTGGCGATTATTGACCATTCTTGTGCCCTCTATAATAGATGTTTCCATGGTTTTTGCAGCTTTTAATATTGGCCATGTAACGGAAATCTGTCAACAGTGCTGGAAAGAGCACCAAAATTCACAAAGTTATAGCTTTGCAAGGTCAGGAGCTTTTACTGACAATTGTATGCTGGCAGGGGGACACAAAAACCCCGGCCAATTTACTTACTCTTTGGTGCTCTTTCTAGTAGTGTAAAGCAAAGCAGGAAAGGTAGATTGATCAGTTAATAATATTGTAGAGATAACTTAGATGCTGGTGAGAATTACAGATTCATGTGAAGGAAAGTCTGGGACTGGACCAGTAAATGGAAAATTACCTGATGTAAGGCAATTCTGCTAACTCCACTTGAATCTTAGCTTCTGCAGTCTTTGCTCGTTCTTTGAATATTTGAAGCACTACACCAAATCGATCAAACACTTTTAAATCCCAGAGGTCTTCTAGCTCTCTGTGCTGTCGCGAATTCAGCTTAGCTACATCAATAAACACACTGTCGAATTCGAATCCGCTTGCGGAATTTTTCATTTCTTGAAATTTTTCGGTCAGCTCCTCAATCTTTCCTTTGCCGAAGAACGTCTTGCCGTCCATCTTTCTGACAGGTTCTATACTTTTTCCTACAACGTTCCAATTTTCAATCGATCCGATAAGCCCGCAGGCCTCGTCCAATCTATGTTCGCTGGTAACGGTTCGAAAGCGTTGTTTCCCCCACTTGAAATCTGGTTCCAACACGAAAACATCGTGGCCTTTCTTCGCCTCCTCGTCACGGTGGTAGTGGTGCTTAGCTCGTAGCTTGTGCAAAATTTCGGTGCTCTCCGGGTGATCGTCTTCCAAGTCATGCGAGATTGGAGTATTGCTTTTCTTCGAAAAGTACTTCCTTGTTGATATGACCCAACCTAAACGGGAGGGGTGAATCCAACGATTCCACAAATGTGTCCCAGTGAGCTCGGAAGAATATGAGCGAAGCCATCCGATTTGCTGCGTGAAAACAATGAAACGGCTTTTAATTAGACAGGCCCTTCTTAACGGATTCATCAAAATATACAGTCTTGGCGATAAAAGCTATTAAATAGTTACTCCTCACAAAACTCCCAGTTGCCATAAGAGTCAGGCGTTGTTGTTTGTGTCAAACGAATGAGAAAAGCCTGAGCACCAATTGAGAATGTAGTCAGCAAAGTCAGCGTTTCTTTTTGAAAACTTATGGTCGCGCATAACTTTTTACGATTTACCTCTGGCCTAATAACAGCAGCTGCTCAGATGGCTTCCAGCTTGATGGAAGTAAGATGTGCAATTTCATGAAATTGAAGCATTATTTATGTGGGTAGTGTCGAATACTGTAAATTTTGTGACATGGATAAAAGGAAGACTTGCCTTACACACGTTTGTGAGGTAGGTTAGCAAAGGCTTGAAAGTTTGTCGAATGTAGTATTCTTAAGTGATCTAAAGATGTACACTATAAGCTTATATTTTAATAATTCAATTGATCTTAAGCTAATACTTGTACACATACACATACTTTCCCATACTAGACAGAATTTATCTTTAGGTTGCAAAGCTAATATGTAAGTTTATGTATCGTTGTAGATATTAGGGTTTTATCAGCTGTTTTAATTATTGAGCCATTCAGCTCCCTAATACTAGACCAATGTGATCAACCAAAGGCCGGTTACAGACGTCGCTGACGAGCAAGTTTTCCTTGACAAGTTTTGACTTGACAAACTTTATTTGCTGGTGTGTAAAGAAAAAATTGTCAAGTTTTTCCTTGACAAGTGCACTTGTTCAAAAACTAGCATGCTAGTTTTTCAACAAGTGCACTTGTCAAGGAAAAACTTGACACACTGCATAACTTGCTCGTCTGTATGGGTCGACAAGGAAAACTAATGTCAAATAAAATGTTGTCCGCTGTGTAATTGAATTGCTGGCTACAGTGAATACTTGCCAAAGAAAACTTGTTCGTTCGTTTACACCAGCAAATAAAACTTGTGAAGGCAAAACTTGGCAAAGAAAATTTGTCGTTCATAAATAGGAGCAAATAAAAAGTTGTCAATGACACTTGTCAAGGAAAACTTGCTCGTCTGTAACCAGCTTAAAAGTGATCGAAAGCTTTTTAAAATCAGATAAATAAACTTTTTATCTAGAACGGATGACAGTTACAGTGTATTTAAATGAAACCGATGACTTTACTCACACTGGCAAAAAATTTGTATTTCGCAAGTAGATACAAACTCAGGATAACTCCTTTCGCTTGATCGGGTGAGAATTTCCTCTGAACGGATGGTCAGTATTTAACGGATAGGTTTACTGCTATTTATTTTAATTTTTGAAAATTGGCTTCAAAAATAGGGTGCACATTATATACGGTTGCACATTGTATACATGGGTAAATTTGGAACAAAAAATCTCTGATCTGATAATGCAATACGTGCTAGGTTGTAAACAGCTTGCCTTGTGTGACTCGAGTGATGCAGCTCAAACAGCAAACAACTGACAAATGTTTCGTATCCCTTTTTCGTGAAAATGAAAAAGCTTCAGCAGTAGCCACATGCAGTCACTGACTGTCTATTTTTTTTTTTTGTTGTGAGGATGTAGTTTGCGTGACAGTGCACACCAGGTGACACTGGAAATTTGTGTTCTTTTATCCCTGGTACTTATTGCACGTATTCGAGCAGGTTTGAATTTATGCAATAAGGTGTGGGGACAAAATTTGGTTGCTGTGACAGCAATTTCGTATTAAACTAGGCAAATTGTCAAACGAGGTGACTTGTCCCTGTAACTTGTTGGTTTATAGTGTGTACTGACCTTTAAGCGGGCACTGGGGGATAGAAAGGGGAAAGAGACCCCCTCAGTTTTTCTTTGCTGATTCAGCTAGCCCTAAGTATCTGAACACCTGAAGTGGGCTTGGGTGGTGCTGCCATTACACTGTAGCTGTGGGTTAAAATGGCTTGAAATTTTGTCCATTTCAAACATCTGGTCTCATTCCGTGGTTTGACAAGAATTGTCCAATGATTGCGGTTTAACTCTTTCCCTACCGGTCGAATTTGGCCGTCTTTTTTGCAATTTTCGGAGGGTAGGAGGTCAAATCGACCTGGCTACTCCATATAAGGGGTTACCATGCCGATTTCGCTGGTCCACAACACTGAAGGCTCAGTATCTTTGTTGTCACACTTGTCACACTAGCTGTCATTTATTTCTAAACGAACACTGCAGCTACAATTTGTTGCTTATTTGATTTATAAGTGTGTTTTTCGAGCCATTTTCCACCTCAGAAGACCCCTGCCTGGAATCATAAAGCTGGGTTGATGGGTAGAGGCAATCCTTTGAAAGAAAACAGAGGTGAGAAGCAATTTCACACGAAGTGTACTGCTCAAAGTGTTCGAGTGAGTGTTGGCAATTAATGGAGTGAAGTTGTGTCTTTAGTCGTTTTGTGCGTGGATACCGGGACCTGGCATGGCAATTTCTTCGAGTTTTGACTTGTAAATAACACAATCGGTGCAATATTTTGTCAGCAGGACCAGGTGGCATGCAAATTGGCAGACTTTCACTCACCCGGTTTACAATAGTTTCCCATAATTCCTTTGGGTCACAAACACGAAAATGACAGACCTGTGGGAGAAACCTTATCCACGCTGTGCTAAAGAAGTGAGCAGGAAATTATGGAACAGATGGTACGACGTGGAGTCGAAGTTTGCTGGCAATGTAGACTTTTAGCTTTCAGAGGAATTTTTGTTCTAAAATTTTCAAGACAAAGTTATGTATTTTACGGTGTTGTTGTTGGGGGGGGGGGGGGGATTTGAGAAAGTTGTCGGTTTTCAAAGCAGGGTGCAAAAATGCACCATATTTGGTAAACCAGTTGGAAAAGAGTTAATTAACCACAAGATGGGCAAAATTCATTTAGAAACTTGTGGAGAAATTTGAATTTCATGGTCAAATGGTCATGAAGGTAGTAACATGAACATGTATGCCCTTTTTTTCTAGTCAAGACTCTCATGTGTGATAGTCATACATGTAACTGCTTCCATGCATTTTGTTTGCAGATCACGTAGGTACACTTTGATTGGTGTAGCGGTGTTTACTGTGTTCTTCCTTTGGTTTTTGTCAAGATTTATGCCTCATCGCAGACCTGGACAGCTTCCAGAATCTCCTGGTAAACAATATCATGCCATAATAATTAGTTGGTTCAAAGTAGTAACAGTAGCTGTGGTATTAATACACATGTGACAGCAGCAGGAACTGCCATAATATTATCTGATTTATATTTCATGTAATTTAAAGGGGCTATGCTTTGGTACAAATTTAACAAGCCACTGGAGATGTTTATACCAATGAAAACTCAAAATAATGCTCCAGTTTTGTTCAAAACTACTCTACTAGTACAGTCAAATAAAAAACAAGACTCCTCGCCTACAGATGGTCAGGATGGAAATGGATTGCAATTTGAAATCAAAGTACAACTGTGAAGAAGTCGTGGATATGTGACCTTATTTGCGATAAAGGGATTAAGCCAAGGTGACTCGAGAAAACGGTGTTTTAACTATTTTAAACGCGTGAAAACTCTTTCTGAAAGTGTTTAAACAACAAAAATGTGCTCCTTTTGAAAGCTGAACAGGTTTCTGTCTTGTCCGTATGGTTGGATAAACATCAGGCAAATGGACGATTTCACCAAAACGAAGCCAGCCAAAGCTGTCGAACGAACACAACCGAAATTTGACATATGCAAATTACGCTTTTTACTGCCGGTGTGAAATGCAACATTTGCCATCGTTTTCTTAAATAACCACTGTTGCCTTGCTTTTGGATATTAAAATAAACAAGTTTCATTTAAAACTTTTACTGAAAAAAATGGCGCGTTTAGTTATTTCTCAAAGCAAACTTGTGTTTACATTGTGGCTAGATGTGAGGGCATCACTCAAAAATAATTTAATCAGCAGTATAAGATTGCATTGTTTTCATTTCCAACACGGAAAATGCTTTGCGAATGCAGCTACACCTGTATATTTGTGTCAAAAGTTTCCGCTGTAAATTCCTATGCACATGTGAAAAATATCTTGGGCTGAACGTCTCATATATATTATTTCCATAGATCGTGAATTGGATGAATGTAGGAGAAGCTGCGCTTGGGACAGAATATTGTTTATATTTTCTTTCGCCGAATGTTTGGCTTTTTGATACACTGTAGAACGATCCTTTTGCTGTTGATTTGTTCGATCGAAGCTGAAATAAAGTTACTTTACTTTTTCCATTCCGTTCATCGGTTCGACTGTTGCTCCTTAGACATTACTTCGGAAAGCCAATAAAGGTGTTCCAGCAGTATTTAGGAAAATCAATATATATTGGTCTGCCGTTGACATATCGATTTGTTTACATCTGAATGAGTGACAAATTTGCATATTCTGACCCCCAACAAATGCCGTTCCTATGCTTCACGTATCCATGACTAAAAAAGTGGGCCGCTGTTTTTCAAGTTTCAGCTTTCCTGTCTAGTAAGAACCATTATAAGCTGATTATGCGTCAACTAGTTTTCTTTATTATTATTATTATTATTATTATTATTATTATTATTATTATTATTATTATTATTATTATTCTTTTTTTGAGTATTTTGGGCTACCTTAAAACTAGCAATAAAACACAAAATAATAAACAGCTGATACTTGTTCAGCCTGTTTTCTCAATAGACATAATTATATTATACAGTGTATACTACATGTACAGGAACCATTTCAGTCCATTCCAAAAAAATCAGGGGTTCTTATATGTGGTGTTTTAATGTATTACATTTATTCAGCCATAACAGAGAGATCTGTGTCATGGATTACAGTCCTATTAAATGACGGCTGTGGTTAAGTATTGCTACTGTAAATCTTTGAGGTTGTCATAAAGCTTTCAGCTTCACACTTGCAGCAAATTCATTTCTTTGTCAATAAAGTGTACCTGAAACAGTCAAGATCACCCTTAACATCAGTGTCCCTGTGTAACAGGTTTTGCAGGTTGTAGCCTAATTAATGGCAACTCTGTGACTTAGTGAAGTGAGGTTTTAAGCATTCCAATCAAGGTTCAATAATATAGTATTACAGTGCATCTACAGTCTTTGGTGATTACATGTAGTTGATATTACTTTAGCATATGATAGAGTGTGTCTAAGTGATGTACTGGCAAAATGGAAGCAAGGAATTACGGATGGTGATGTGGTCATTTCTCACAATCCATTGGAAAAGTCGGAAAATCCTTACTTGGCTTTTGTTGGTGAGTGAAACAGGTTAAACAGAAAATTCTTGTTTTAGATGTTACATTTTTGATAATTACAACAACATGTAATACTATTTTAAAAACCATTGTAGAGAGTTATACATGCACTGTTATAATTTTGATTTTTTTGCACTCCACATGCTTTTATTGAAATAATCTAAAGTTAAACATAATTAAACACCAAAAAGTAATGTAAATGTAACTCAATAAAATTTTCTTTTGTAAGATTTTTTTTCGTCACATGATTTACAGGTTGATTAAAGTAGAAAACAAATGGGAATCTTAAGGTAGTTATTTTTTTCAACACATGGTTATTTCCTGCTTTTGTGGACTGTGAAGTCCAATTTTATTCAGTTATGAGTAAAATAATAAAATAATTTTATAGAATACTGAAATTGATCCGACTTTTAATTGTTAGTGATAAGGTAAATTAAATATGAATTCATTGTTCTGCAGGGAATGGAAATGTTGGAGTCATAGCAACAGATCGTTCATACCTTCATCTGGCATTGAACCAACACAGTATAAACTGGCTAAAGCTCCCATTTTCTCCTCTTGTGAGTGTCAAGGCTGCATTTGTCCCCAAACCCTTAGGTAAGAAATGGTCCTAACCAAAACTCACTACAGTCTCTAGCATGTTTTGGTGTCTTGATTTTTGACAACAGAATGGTTTTCTTATGTCTAATGCAACAGATTAATTTCTTTTGCAGAGGCTACTGTTATTGACTTCAAACAGGGCTTGGTGCACCAAATCCAAACTCATTCATTTGTAAGTACTTTGTACTTGGATAATAAATTATATTATAATATGATATGATGCAGGTACTTGTACTTGTTATTGTAAGTAAATAAATATTTATAAAAAAAAATTGCATGGAGATGGAAACCTTAGTTAAATGTGCTGGAAAGTGGTAGATATTCAAGTAGCCCAGACAAAGATCAGGACAATGATCCAGTTTTTATCTTGCAAACAGCAACTTTATCTGGCATGCATGTACATGGTTAACACATCTGCCCATTGACTGGAAGGAATTACACTTGTAAAATGCGATGACCCACATTCAGTTTTGCTGGATTGTGTTGCACACTGTGTAATGTAAATCAATTCCTTATGATTAGCTGAGAATGCATGTAGCACCAGTTGGTCAATGACAGTGTCGCATTGGTAAGACCAGGTAAAAATTTGGCCTCAAAATCAAATGGCACTTCAAATACATGTAAGTTTCATTCTGGCATACAGTATGGACATTTTTGTTCTTGCAAGAGACATGTAGTTCTTAAAGTGCCTACAAAGTAAAACACTTGTTCCAATATGATAGTTTATAATTTTCTGATTCTTAACATATACATGTAGGTCTTAAGCAGTAAAACATTCACGACGTGGAATACACTGTAAGTTAAACTGAGAGTTTTAAATTTTGCACCAAAATGTGTCTCCATCTTGTGCACGGCCAAACAATTTACAAAGCTGTGCTTCAGAAGACACGAGTGTTAAGGCATTTCCTACGTCATCATCATTGTTCTGAGCAAAGATTCGTTCGCAGTCCATGGAAAACGACTGAGTGAATTTTGAGGTTCCTTCCAAGGCAAAAGGAATTCGGCTTTAGTTTATTTTGTCAAATTTCTTTTGTCATTAATTTTCGTAATCATGACACAACAAGCTTCAAAAATTTGAAAACAAACTTTTTACTTCATAGGCACTTTAATGCAATCGTAAATTGTAATAAGATCACCATTTTGATAATTTGATCATCAATCATTAATTTATCCTTTCCACACCAAGTGGTGCATAGGCCTAAAGAGGTTTCCATGACCAGCAGGGGCTCTTCCAAGGCCAGGGCCCTTCACCCAACCCTGAGATGTGTGTGAGCACAGATAGCCACTAGGGGTGGTCACTGCCAGAGTTTTGTTACATCCCTAGTGGTTCTTTAACCGAGAAGACTAGAAAGTGTAACCGTTGTAGATGTCGTTACAAAGGCATCACTTTCTCCTCAATTATTTAAAGACCCTGAATGTTGGTCCGGTTGGGGTTTGAACCCAAGACCTCCCGCACGTTGACAGCGTTACGAAAATTTGCGTTACACAAAAGCAACGCGAATTTTGCAAAAGCAGCCTCTACCAACTGAGCTCACTGGTCGGCGGTTTTGAACTAGTAATTAATTGTTTTAAGGTACAGTGTAACTATTGTTTGGTTGACAGAGTCATGGTTGTGTTATCATTGAGAATGTGGTGTATGCTCATCGCAGTCAGCCATCAGTCCTGGTGCAAGAAGTTGTGGTGGTTAATCATGGGGTTTGTACTCACAGCACTCTTTTTAATAAGTGTACTCTGTCAACTATAAAAAAAATACAGTTGCGAATGCTAAGTAAGAAATAGAAGGCACTTTCTGTGTTCCATAAAGTCTTTTTACAGTCATTTTTGGGAATTTGGAAGTTACATTTCAAATGGATTAAGCATTTGAGAAAAAAAGCTGTGTTTTCACAATATGAAAAATAAATCAAACTTTTCAATAATAACTATAATTGAAAATTTTTAATAATTATGCAATTTAAGTACACTTGTTTTGTCTCAGTGAGCGCCAAGTGTACAGCTTTAAGTGATTACAAAATGTACATATGACTGGGGTTTGTTTAAAATAAAACTGAAAGTAATGTTCTGGGATAAGGCTGTCTTAGCATACAATGGGGGTGCAGTGTACAGTACCGCTCTAAACTATTGCCCCATTTACCGCGACTTTGCCTCGGTGGATTCGCGGCTCTGTGCCTCGGTTGCACCTAGGTAAAACCTCGTCTAACCAATTCGAAAACCTCGGTTTTGCCTCGCTTTTTTGCGGTTGACTTATGCCGCGGAAGACTCGTGGTAATGAAAAGACGCGGCAGAACTGAATAGGCTATTGTATGCTTTGTTTTACGGTCTGCGACAAAGAGCAAACTTTCACAGTGAGGTGTCGAAAATTTTACACCGGTCATATTTCGTTATTTGAACAAATTCAAAATGGTCACTTGGACGAACACTTACGTAGTTTAGCTAAGGAAACGAAGGTCAAGTGAAACATCTGTGTGTTTGGGAACAGAATATTATAAAAAAGTAGTCCTTTACTGGAGCCGCCTAAGGAGAAAATGCTTTCGACGCTTGGTGCCAGGTCTTTTTATGCTGTTGCTCCATGTTTGCGGAATAGTTTGCCCGCTGAGTTGCGTGATATTCAATCATTAAGTAATTTCAAACGAAAACTTAAAATTTAAGTGAATTAATTGTAAAGCGCTACTGATCATTCTTATGTAAATAACGCTATATGAGTATTTTATTGTTGTTGTTATCATCATCATCATCATCATCATCATCATCATCATCATCATCATCATCATCATTATTATTAAAACTTGTGCGTTTTCATTTAAGCTTACGTCTTAAACTTTGGTTCATTACAGTGGTTGCTTTCGGTATTGCCGCCGTTTCGGTTTCGGTGATTCCGCGGTGGATTCGCGGCAAACAATATCGGCAGAGACGAGGTTTTATCGCGTGCTAATGGGGTGATAGTTTAGAGCGGTACTGTACATGTACAGCTGTAATTCAGTATAGTTACGTATACATGTAGGTCAATCAATTTGTAGCTTTACACTAACTGAATAACTTTATAATTTTTAGGACGTTCAAATTAATTAGAAGAGCTGGTGGGATTGTACATTTAAACTAATGATTACAAAAAGTCATATTAAAATAACTGAAAGCACTTCAATAAATTCAATATAATTTACAAATGTAAAACCTTAAAATCTAAGAACTTGTTAATGGCAAGAAATAACGTGCACATGTAATCACAGATATTGATCAAGTTCTGGCTCCTTTTATTTGGTGCATTTTTACCATTCAGTAATATTTTCCTGGAAGGATTTTAAGACAACTTTAAATTTGGCATTGCATCTTTTGATCCTAATAGCATGCTGGAATCCAAGTCCTCCTGAAGCATGAAGGAGCAAACTCTTGGAAAGGGTCCACAACTAAAAGTTTGAGGTAAATACATAATTTAACATAATTTTATGAAATGGGCAGAATAAATTGTGTTGTTCTAGAAATTTCCTTTACTCTCTCCGCTGTAATCAGTGTCGTAAAACCAAACCAAAGCAATTACTCCAGCCACTCACAACAGACTGAAACAGTGCAAAACTCTGTGGCAATCTTCAAAAACAGCGTAATAGGATAAACGTGCTTCAAACAAACTCACATCCAGTTTCTTTGTTACCTTGGTTTTGTTTTGTTTTGTGCTTTTGTTTAAACTTCTTTTCTGTTTGTTTTGTTTGTTTGTTTTTTTCAGTTTTGAAAGAAACATGGATCCATCCAAGGCACATTACACTCTCTCCCATGGGAAGGTTGCCCATGTGGACAGATCAGAGCCTGACATTAACATAACAGTGGCAACATCAAGAGTTCCTTCTGAGATGTCTGTACAAGCTCAGAGGTGCGTAGTTACCCGTAGTATTTTTGACAGTTACTCTTGATTAAATTTGTTTAAAGGTTGTTCCAAGGCAAGTAAAAAGTATGGTCACCTTTGCACAATGTTGTAATCTATTCTTTAAAACCAGTAAGATGAACTTTTTGAATATTGAGATACCTGTAGCTGGCCTAAACGTGATTAGCCAGTAGGGTGGGAAACTCAGATTTTTCGTGAGCAGTGTCTAACTTACTATTATTATCATCATTATTATCGTTATCGTTATTATCGTTATTTAAATTCTCTCCCAGAAGTAGCATGGCTAATCGAGTCGGGATGGAACAGATACAGGTACATGATAGAAACATAAATTACAACTCCATCAAATTACTGTACTAAAATTATTACAGATACAAGTACATATTCAAATAATAACTAGAATGAGAATGGGTCAAAATGGTTTTATTTCAGTTCCATAAATCCTGCTGTGATTTTGGCAACAATCATTTCTTTAGAGATTTAGTCATTTTCACTGTTCTGTTTTCTTTCCCTGACAGCACTGGCATTTTGCGGCACCTGACTGTTGTTCGCACATCAAGTGTGTTTGGTAAGGTGGCCAAACCTGCCACACCAGTGGAGCTAGAACAACTGCAGGAGCAGGCAACGAAGGTAAATGAACACCAAGGTGACGTATAAGTAGCGTGAGCTTAAGCTTTTCCTCTAAAGAGTACAGCATCTGAACTAGAAAAAATTAGCAGGTAAAGAAACTGTTACAGTATGCGAGACTAATGGTTCACTAAAATAACATAGTAAAGGTCGTAACAAGTGACAAATGACAAAATTACAAGAATACTTTCGCTCGTATTGAGTTCGACTGCACGTTGAGACTACGGGCTTTAATTGTCTTATGTACAGCATTTTGTGCACTAAACAATCAAATTTAGGGAACCATATAATACGTGACCGTAACACTCAAAGTTAAACAATTCACTTCGACGCCTGAACAAATTTTCCTACACATATCTTTGTAAATTTTAATACAGTACAGTTTATCCGCTTGAAAAGGTTTGCCGAGTTTTAAGAAGAGGTTGGAAGCCTCGCACACGTGCTGTGCTTCGGCGGCTGATCGATTCGAACGCTGCGACAGTTCTACATTTAGAGACAAGTTTGCGAATTTTTAGTTTTTACTTGACGTCAGAAAAAAAATTTCGAGTTTTTACCTTCATCATTATTATTGTTATCAATGGTTGAGCTGCACTATTTAAGGCATATATGTTGATAGGGTTCTACTACAAACAAACGAACAGACTCGAACATCATGATAAGCGTAATGAGTCCGATGTGAGAAGGACAGACTTCTCTCCGCTCTCTTTTCTTTTGTTTAGCGCTAAATTAGGGATACAAGCTGTGTTTTTGCAGACCCGAGTTTAGGCTAATTGTTGCCTCTTGTTTATGTACAGTATAACCAGACCTTTATTGAAAACAAAAATGTAAGAGAAAATCCCAAATTTTGACAAAATGTCCGAAGCAAGCAGCATCACATGAAACTCCTGTTTTCAAGAGAGTTTTCATTCGAGTGGTTACACTTTGTTGGTTCTTCCACACTCGAGTATCAAACAAATTTTACAGCATTATTTTCGTCACTCCGGGTGTTTTTTTTTTCTTGAGAGTGTAAAGGGTATACCATTTATTTGTGTTTGTGTTGTTGTCTTTACTTAATGAAGCATTCTTTGAAGTGAAGGATCATCGCATCAGTTGTAAAGCAACTTGAACAGTTGTGAATAGAAGCCTGGAAATAATATCAGGCTTGTACGGGATTTATACAACTGATTCTTTGCTATGACCTCTGCGATACCGGAACTAACGAGCCAAAAGGGAGGTGGTCATTTTGTTAGTCCATGATGAACCTGCATGTGATAAAGACATGAATGTGAATATCGTAAAGTCATATATCGGAGTTTGCGGGTGAAACACTAAAAGACGAAATGAGTCACCGCAGTTGCAAAAAGAAGCCTGAAAAAAAAATCATGCTCACATTTAGCGTTTTCAAGTCATCAGTGGATCAATACTTCATCTTCCTTTCTTTCGTGG
>JAEMWC010001467.1:0-7500 GCA_016490735.1 Pachyseris speciosa
AAGATATCATACACTTTATCATATTATTCAGTGAGAAAAGCTTCGCGACAGCTGAGAAGTTAGTGTGAACGAACGGAAAGTTGAGCAAAATTTAACTGATCAGCCGTTGAACTTTCAAGTTTTATTTGTTTTTTCCTTTTCATCAGTTTACAAAAATTTGGCCAGTTTTCCCGTTTCTGGTCCCCTTGTTTAGTAAACGAGAAAACTGCCGTGCACCACAAGAAAACATCGCAAGGAAAACTTGTGTAATTAACAAATGCTCGCTTATGTGTTTAAGTAATATTTTTTCTTGACAAACTTTCGTTTCTGATCATACCAGATGCAGTGACCTGCAGTTTCGTTTTGTTTAGAACAGCGCAATGAAATGAAAGATCGATCGATCGATCAATCAATCAATCAATCAATCAAAAGTTCTTTAAAGAAGTAGGTTTTTCGAAAACGGTTGTTACATGTAACATTCAAACACAAAGCACGCTTGCCAAGGAAGTACCTTCATGAGCAAATCATATTTGAGACAGTTTATCACAATTATAATACCTTTTTATTTCCCGGTTTCTTGTTTTTGCGCGATAGTTTAATGGGAAGCGTAAGGCGAATTTCCGGAAAACGAATATTTAACGAACTGTGCTGTGGAATGAACACCGACATTCGTTACGTTTCAGTTATTCATTAGTATTCTCTAAAACAGCCATCATGTCGAGGGTGGCTGGTGGTACTCCACATTTGGGCTATATTGGTAAGTGCGGCGGGACAGGATATGGTTTCTGAGGCCTGGTTCCTTCTGAGCATATTTAGGATATCAAACATTTATTTCATGGTGTTCAAGTGACCACTTATTAGTAAATGTTTTAAACGAAAGCAACATTGAAATCAATACTTACCGTCCTGTGGCTGTCTCTCAAATCTGGGAAAATCAGTTTGTAGTCCGCGGTTTGGTTTTAAATTTTGAGGAAATCTATGACTCGGAGGCTACTATCCGAGTTGTAGAAATAACAAAGTATCTCTCCTTATCACTGCGAACTGATGAACATTACTTAATTAACTTTCAGAGAGTTAATTGGAGTAACATTTCCGGCAAAATGGACTTCAAGAGGTGGAACCCCTTCTGGACAGCATGCTTTGGAGTGTTGGCCTTCATGATCATCATCGCAAACTCTTTTTCCATCTCAATTCTTCTCAACAGAAGGCTTCGTAAACGTCCCCATTACCTGTTAATCAGTTTCGCCTTCGCTGATTTAATGGTTGGATTCTTTGCCATTCCAATCTCTATGGAGGGTCTATTATAGGGATCCGTGCATTCCGCAAACCGCCATATTTTGTTCTTCCCAGACCGCAAACCGCCTTTATTTTCTTCTAACGACCGAAACCGCACTTATAGCAGAGTGATTATCAACATTACCGATCTTTTAAAATGTAGTTAACAAATTCTTTACGATATGTTAGCACAATAATCGTACTTCTGTTCCTGAATACCTCTAAATTTTAAAATAGGAACTTCTTATTTCTAATTCCATTCAGTTACCTTTAAAACGTTGTCTACGGCTTACGATCAAAACAACAAGCGGAAATTTTCAGCTTTTATTATACCCATAAAACCAGAAAAGCCACAGTTAATGAAGCCAGGTCAGAACAGTTCACCGTAACACAGCTGAACAGAAAGGGTTAAACGGCTTAAACGATAACTGAAAAATACATTTATTGATCTTCTGTGACCTTTTGGGTCGATGTAGGTGGCTGTAAAGCGAGAGCGATGGCAAAGTCAACAAACTGTTACTGCGACAATTAACGACCCACCCTCTCTGCGGAATATTTGTTTTTACTGGTCACGTGATAAGGTCCAACCAGGGTCTCTCTCTCCACAACAAGGGAGGAAAGAGAGATAGAGCCAGCTGGGTTCGAGGTTGGTAGCTCTTTTAGCTGCTGCAATTTTTGTATGGGAGAGGCAGTTTCATTCTAAATTTTCCTTTCGGATAAAATCTTTAGGCGCTGCCCCAAGCTTATAAAAAGGGTAACGCAATTGATTCTATCGACCATATTATCGGCCGCCAACTCGGCCGCCATCTTTTCACGTGCTCTGTCTGGTTACTTTGAAGCCTGGCCTTGGGTCAAATTACCTCCCCACAAGGCTGGTGAGAAAACCGGAAACTACGGCAAACTCCCGCTAGCTTGGGGAGAGGAGAAACCAGTATTGACGGAAAATAAAGCGAGTGTTCAGTCTTCTGACTATCTTCTGAGCCTATTAAGTCTTTTTGAATGACCGCCACTAGACACGAGCAAACCGAAAACCGCGAAATAAAGTTATGATTTCCGGCAACCGCGCGATAATGTCTTGGCCGTAAACCGCCAGAAAACATACGCATGTTCCCGCGAACCGACACTCAAAATAGGCTTCAACCGCCAGTCCGCCAGAGTATAATAGATCCCCTATATGACCGTCGTCATTTCAGGCCAAAAGATTATATTAGCACTTGTTTTAGATGGCGTGGATATGTTCACTGGATTTTCCTCGATATTCACCTTGGCCGTCATTTCTCTCGAGAGACTCAAAGCTGTTGCTCGGCCACTTTGTCATCGGCAGCTAACCTTTTCTAGTTACTTAGTTGCCATAGTTACGCCATGGATTCTGTCGTTATCAGTGACATCAACTCGAGTGCTGCTTCAGTATTCCCTGATATAGACTCAGCAGTTTTTGAGCGTTATTATCATCAGCTAATCAACTCCTTTTGTGATATCATGTGCTGCATACTTTGTCATTTGGAGAAAGAGACGAGTCCGCGTTGCAAGCAGTTTGCGAGATTCTTGAAGTTGGTCCTTTTGATAACGGGAGCCTTTTTCTTGACGTGGATGCCTTTTCAAGTCTTAACGATTGTGCTTACGGAGTGTATATCATGTAGGAGCGTCCCCATTGCGACTGCTTTCAGCGTTAAGTTTCTTCAGTTTAGTAACTCGGTTGTTAATTTCTTTATCTACTTTTCCAGGTTTCCTAGTTGCCGGAGAGCTTTGTTAGCTACCTTTACTAGGTGCTGGGGGAATCACGAGCGAAATTAATAGTTTCAGTTCTCTTTCCTGAGAGGATTGTGTACAAGGAATCATGATATGCATTGTGCCTGGGTGGGGAGAGCAGACAGGGTGAAAATACGACAGTTGCTGAGGGGGTTTATACCACCTTCGCCCAAGCCTTTCTCCCAGGCGATAAATAACCACTAGTAACAGGAATCAGAAAATGGCTGGGATCCTTTCAAATGAAAACTATTTCGCTAGTCGTGGTATGATTTCCCAGTGGTACTGTTTATTGATCACGCTGCACAAACTACTACACAAGATGATGACGATGACGATGACGATGACGATGACGATGACGATGACGATGAAGACGACGACGACGATGAAGATGATGATAACGACAAAGCCGCCACATACCTACACTGGAACATGTGCAAAGAGCTAAATATAATCGTAGAAGGGAAATGGTATGAGCATGAACCCAAACAGTAACAGAAAAAGACAACATCACAATCTTGTGAGATATGTAAATACAGACCGTGGGGTAAAGGCCAACATACCAGACATTGTAATCAAAAACAAACAGGAGGAAAGCTGCCTACTCATTGACATCTCCATCCCCACTGAAAAGAACACTTCAGTTGAAGTTACTGAAAAGCTGTCAAAATATAAAGACCTCGAAATTGAGATTGAACGAATGTGGGGGGGTGAAAGCCACAACGATTCCAGTGGTGATTGAAGCACTGGGACTAATAAAAAAGGGCTTGGAGAAACACATAAGACAAATCCGGGTAACATCAAAATTACTGAACTACAGAAAATCACACTACTGGGAACATCTCATATCCTAAGAAAGACACTCTCCATCAAATAGACTTCTACCTCATTTTATCCCTAGGCGCTAGGAATGGGCTCAGCTATTGTTGTAATATGACATAAAGTTAAAGGAGATAGAATACTACTACTACTACTACTACTACTACTACTACTACTACTACTACTACTAACTACTACTACTACTACTAATAATAATAATAATAATAATTGCATAAATTGCGTTCACAACTGCGATGATCATTCTTCATTTAATAATAATACCGGCAGACAGATAGAGCAATAACAACAAACCGCCCAGACATTGTGATCAAGAATAAGTGGGAAAACAAGTGTACCCTAATGACGTGGCCATACCATAGGATAAAAGCACTTCCATTGAAGTATTAGAGAAACTGTCTAAATACAAAGATCTGAAGATAGAAATAGCCCGTATATGGCAGATGAGAACAGTGGTAATCCCCGTTGTCATAGGTGCCCTTGGAGTTATTAGGAAAGGCACTGAAAAACAGCAGCGTGAAATCCCAGGCGACTACAACCTACATTAAATCCAGAAAACAGCACTTCTGGGAACAGCACACAGTCTGAGAAAGGTCCTCTAAATCAAGTAAATCGAAGACTCCTCTTGTCCCTTAGAACAATGGTTTGGTTCTGGCCCTAGAAGGCAAATGTAGAGAAATAGAAGTAAAATAATAATAATAATAATAATAATAATAATAATAATAATATATAGATTTAATCAAGCGTAAAAGCGAAGCTCCTCGATTACTATTTTTTTTATTGGTATTGAGCAACTTTGCTTGGCTTTCCTTGCGCCAATATTTTCTGTTGTTCGAAAACAAATTAACAATTAAAAAAAAAAGGATCAAACATTTTCATCCAACATCTTGTTGGACGAGTATGTTTTATCCGTTTAGCCACCTCTCTCAACATTGCATTTAAATGACTTTCCATTTTTGATCTAGATCAAACATTTTCATCCAACATTTTGCGTTACGAACAAATGTTTGATCGTTTAGCCACCCCAACCAACAAAGCTTGCTCAGCCGGTAAAAAGCAACCAAATGAACCACCTAATGTCGAAATGTCACCAATAATACACAAAAAATCGTTCTGTGGACTCACTCTGTCTAGTGTTTGTGCGTTTAGCCACCCAATGTTGTTTGACAACATATCGTCATTCGTGTGTATGTTCAGGCGGGAAACATGGTGGAGAAGGTGAAGAAACGTAAACCTGGAAAGTTTTGCGCAGCTGGAGTTCCCCGTTTGGCGAGTTGTAACAACACGAGCCCATCTTCCCGTGTATCTATGCACCAGTTTCCTCTTACGAGGACTCATTGCGATGACGTAAGACAAGGGCAAAAGTTTCTTAACGCTGTTGAGGCACCGACGTCGAAAAACAGTCAGCCAGGTTGAAGTCTTTGCATCATTGTATGGCTGAGTGCTTCTGGGATATATAACATGAATACAGTTTCCTTTTCATTGCAGATAAAAGTCTAGGCAAATGTTGTATATCCTTTCTGGTTCATCCAGGTTGAAGTCCTTGCATCACTGTATGCCTGAGTGCTTCAGACGCTTTAGATGAAGATATTTCGGGTTCGACTCCTGCTATCGACACCTTATTTATTTATTATTATTATTATTATTTGCATTTCTCTTTTCGTCTTTTTTTTATTTTTTTTTACAAGTGTTATAATTATTGTTATCAATGGCTGAGCTGTAAAGAAATTTTTCAATTTTAAAGGGATATATGTTGATAGGGGTTTATGGAGATACACCCGAAAGAAACAGAAACGAACACAAGCACAGTGCGTCCGATGTAAGAAGGAAAGACTTCTCTCTTTTCATTTGTTTTGCAGGCCCGAGCTTAGGCTAATTAAAGCCTCTTCTTTTTTGAAACGCAGGTAAATGTCTCGGCAAATGTTATATATCCTTTCTGGTTCATCCAGGTTGAAGTCCTTGCATCTTTGTATGCCTGAGTGCTTTTGGGATATATAACATGAATAATTTTTTTTATTATTGGGATTTGTAAAATATTTAAGATAGTATGCGCCCACTCATTGGTTAATAGGTGTGTTTAGATGAGAGTATGTAAACATACAATTTGAAAACATTTCAATGCTTTCGCAAGACTCGTAAAGCAATTTCAAGCATGTTAAGGCATGGCTTGGGTATAAATTCACGAAAAATCTAAAAACAACCAAAACTTCCCAGACATTTATCGAAACAACACCAAACTTGACAGTGATATAGAACTTGAGAACCTTAACCATTTTTTGGCGTTAAGCCTTCAAAGCTTAGATCACGTGACCTGCTATGACGTTTCATTACAGAGAATCGAAAATTGAAAATGGAGTGCCGAGATTGTATATAATGTCTATCAGAAGCAACGTTTTCATGGCCTTGTGGTTATCCCGTACATGAATCTGTCCTGTATGGTTGACCTCAATTTTTAATTAAAGTCTTATTAAACAAAAGAGGTCACGTGACTTATAAAACATCTTAATAACTTTTTAATAAAACAAAATGTTACCCCATTCAGGACAGATATTGTTTCTATCTGACCAAACCATTCTTACCCCATTTGAACAGACTTTCAGAGCATGATTGTGACGTCATTAAGCACGTGACGACCAACTTTATGCCTTAAGGATCTTAAGGCTTTTAGAATACTTGTGCTGTGAATTTCTGGAAACTCTGGGAGTTCAAACAACATTGCTGTTACAGACGCTTAGTTTTAACTTCGCGGGGGGTTCTTAACCCAAAAATGACCCATGCCTTAGCATGCTTGAGATTTCAAGTACAAATATTAAGGAAATGGAGAAAGAATTGCCAAATTTCGAATTAGGATTTAGCTATCTTTTTCCCCGTGCGCCCGAGGAAAGAAAGCAAAAGAAATACCACAGCGTTTTGCCTGCCTCGATGATCGTGAGCTAGACCACCTAAAGCGAAGCTAAGAGGACAAAATATGCAACAAAATGTATTTTCTCTGAGACCTTCTCAGCTTAAAAATATACTACAACCTGGATCCGCTGCTTGGGCTATGATTCCTATCCACTAAAACTTCACAAGGCTCGATGAGCGATTCAGCTTCTCAGCCTTGTTCTCGGGCTGCCTAATCGGGCAAGTTCGCGCCACTTTCAGAAGCGGCAAAGCACAGAGAAATTCATTTCCAGCTTAAATAAACTTCTCATCTTGAAGTTCTTTCCTTACCGATTCGTATATTTTGAACATTTCTTCTGGTTCTCTCCGAACGTTCGGTATTTTTCTGCACGATTTTGGAGTAATCAAAACTGAAAATCGCTTTGATCAACATGGCGCTCGCATGTGGCTTGAAAAAAAATTTAACTTCATTTATGCGCTCCGATTCTTTTAGTTGGCTATTTTCCATGTTAGCGCGCAGTATTGGCTGAGCTCGGTTTGCTGGGTACTGTATGCAGTGAAAAAAGACAGCTACCGGGTTGGCAATAATTTGGCCGCGCTCGTGGCATGGCCGTTTAAATTCTTATCGTTTGTACTAGAAAGACGAGAAGCTTGAATGTAACCAAATAATCAGATCCCAGCAAAGGTGAAGGATTACCCGCCACGGCCGAACCGAGGAACGAGGACGGGCAACGCCACCCGAAGCCAATACGAAGCCGCTACCAGAGAAGCGTTCTACCG